>JAUJYV010000621.1:0-33590 GCA_033995625.1 Ophyiulus pilosus | reverse complement strand
AGATTAGAGGGGTTAGATTAGACTATGAGGCCCGAGTTGGGACCAGCATCTGATATTAGTTTAGAGGGGTTCTACTGAATTAACGTCAGTGGGTTAAGGAATCACCCGTTCCAGCAGGGGTATTCCATTTCCTTTGACACGCGAATGTATACAGTATGATTAATTCATGTCCGCTAAAAATTTCTGGAGTATACTGCAGTAAGTAATATAATTTTTCCAAGTTTGTACAACTTTGTACATGTATTCCAGGTTTTGGTATCGTTGGCTTTAAACCCTCAGAAAACAAGTGGAAGCACATTGGAAAATTACCAGAATCAAGATCCTATTTAGCAGCTACGATTTTGGGTGACAGAATATATATTTCTGGTATGCTATTGCTCTTTGCAACTACAACAATATGGCACTTTAAAGTATACATTTTCATGTCTACAGTTGTTTTTCTATGCTGTAGACCACGTGGGCACAATCTGCGCTTACGCAAAATAATAGCTAAATAAACTAAAACACATCCATTGATTTCAGGGGGTTATGATCCACAGTTGACTACGAACTGTACCAATTTAATAATTAAAACCACCTTTTGGTGTTATAATATTAAGGGCAGTGGATGGCAACTTCTGAGCCCAATGAATCACGCCAGAGCACATCATGCCATGGTCTCAGCCCACAATCGAATTTATGTAATTGGTGGACAAGGGAAAAAAGGGATGTGAGTAGCTTGTAATCGCCGCAGGTTCGATTTAATAGGGCCATTTGTAAGTGCTTGTTGTATTACAAACAGTCCGCTAGACTCTGTGGAGTACTATGACATCAGCGTCCGGTTCTGGAGAGAGGCTAGTCCTTTGCCAATACCATGCTTGGGTATGGCAGTCTGCGAGTTTCGTGGAAATATCTGGATATGTGGAGGTGTTTCACCGATGGATCACAGTCCTAGTCATGGACGCATCATGGATACTGTGCTCATCTACGACCCAGTAAGAAACCTGTAAGTATAATAGAAACTTTTGCATTTAAGTATTTGAAATTGCATAGAAGGCTGCATAGTAGATTGTAATAAAATGTTTGAAATATATTTTTGCAGCTGTCGTTTTGGCGTTCCTTTGCGCTTCCAGAGAGCTTTTGCAAATTTAGTGGAATTTGAAGGAAATTTATTAATCATCGGAGGAATTACTACCACCGGCGAGTTCAACACTGGTGTGGCAACTGAAATTTCGGTGATTGACTGCTTCAATTTTCATACCCAGAAATGGGTCCTCAAGTCTGACCTGTTGGTTCCTCGCCATAGTACCATGACAGCTGTTACAGGTAGGTTATCAAACATTATTTTTGCTACAATGTATATATATAGTAGAAAGCTCATGACACAGTTTTTGTTGCATACAATGTTGATGCTCTTTTATGTAAGAGAGCTGAATTAGGTAATGAATACTTTATAGATAGCATACATGGCAGTACGAGTCTAGCCAATTTCTGAGGGTTATCATTGTAGATAACCTTTGGCTTGCTTAGAACTATTAATATACCAAGAAAAACTCTTATTTTTGGGGCTTAAGACCGGTTATATTTTAAGGGCGAGAACTTCTAATCCAGAAATTATTGTAAACTGGTTATGAAATTGCTACATTAGCAACTTACCCGATTATTCCATTTGCGTGATCAAAGTGGGAATACGGTACTACGTTTCTAAACACGTCTCGTCCATTTCCGTGATTGTCAGGACCACATCAGAACAGGAAATTTACGTTTGAAACGAAATTACTTGATCTACATTTCACTTCAGTATTAATTTTCGTAGTACTATCGGATAGACATTGTTGACCACATATTGTCCGACGTCAATTCTGTATTAATGTTAACTGTTGACGTTAACATTGATTTTTGCATTGCTATACCATGTATAAGTTTAGTCAAGTGTCCAAATATCGTACTGCATAATTTTACTTCTTTGACTAAGATAACATGCAAATTTCACGCTATCTAAGGAGGGCAGCAGGTCCAGAACAGGGAAATCAAAATCATTCGACAATGTTACACGTTTTAGAGCTGTCCTCAGTGAATTGGCCACAAGTTAGAGAACAGAAGTTTTTATTCTAATGTTTTAACAAATCTAATTGAGGGGTAAATCTATTAGAGTGGCCTGCTATGTATGGATTATCCATATGTTTTTCTGATATAAATTTGAAGAAAGAAATGGCGCATTTCATGTCAGAATTTCAACCATATAGCGAAAAATCGGATCGATTTCCCAAAAGTGTTGGGAATTAGGTGTCGGAAAATAAATACACCAGAAACAAGCTATATCTAACCTCATTTTTATAAATTTTGCTAAGCAGGGTTTTCAAAATTACTACTCCATCAGTAATTGGCCCTCATTAGTAACTTGAACATCTGGGCTTATTGAAATCAACAACTTCCTCTAAGCCTGAAGCCGTCACTGCCTTACATTCAGTAAAATATTACAGATTGTGTAGTAATCTTTTAATCCATCGATTTTCAACGGGTAACCTGTTCTACGGATTCGTACCTCATGGTAAAACCACATATTTAAATTATATAATCTTGCTTCCTTCCTGCAAAACTGGTTTCCTTGATGATGGAAGAAAAGCTTGTCGATACCTGCCTCTGGAGCGATTATATTCCAATTTTGAAGGTGATTGATTTGCTTAGCCCCTTAATTACTAATCAGATCGTATTTTTAGGTCAAAGGTTTTACGTGTTAGGAGGAATTTCTGCCGGGAAGGCACGTGACGATGTGGAATGTTACGATGAAAATACACATCAATGGCGGATGGATGCCCCACCCTTGCTAATGCCATTATATGGAGCTTCTTGTGTTGTCCTTCCCTTACCTGTTTAACCAATGTAAGGTTCATGATTTTGTTATATTTCCACATGTTGGTCTTCGTAACATATTACAGATTACTCATCTAAACCGTTATTTATCTCTATTCACTTATACCTACATCTGGCTCCGTATCAGTTTTTCGGATGTTTTGAGTTAGTATTAAAAAAAGCTGTGTGCAAGTTAAACATCTGTTGTATTCCTTGTTCAAAAAATCTGTTATTTAAACATAGCAGAATTCCATTTTAAAAATATGATTTTTAAAGTTGTTGAAGCGGTACATGAGTACACATTATGGAGTCTCGATATGATGTTCATATTTTAGATATGATGATAAGCAAACATGATACATCAGCCTCCAGGCACCACCTAAAACAAGTCTGACAACAAAGTTTTATATTTGTAGAAAATAACTCAAAATTAATTGATAAGCTTAAGCTCATTAACTTTGTTTGCTTCAAACTATGCGGAAACTGTTTAAAAAATGCTGTTATTGTGAGGCTGGAAACACTGTCAAGGATGTAGACTATAAAGTGCATTTACAAGTTTACTATTTACATTAAACTTTATTATGCAATATTAGAGCATGACAGGTGTACAAATACGTGGTACGTTGTGAATTAACGCAGCAATTGTAGCTCTCATGTTATTGTGGTAATAGCATCACATGCTGCGATCTGCTTATAGAATTGCAGTGTTTAAGCGGATATTTTTGATGAAAGATAATATGCTTCCTCTAAACAAGAAGGTTAATCAGAGCAATTATGATACCTCATAAATAGATGGTTCTTTTAACATGTGAACACTTTGGATTGATAAAAAATTGAAATTTATGACGCTATAACTTCAATGCAGGACGACATATTAGATAATTGCAGCATATAAACATTGATCGTTAATTATTAAAGGATTTCTTTTTGTGCATATGCTAATTGGATTTGAATATCTTGAAGAAAAAATCAATTGAGTATGCTAATTGGCTTCTGATTCATAATACGTTGGACAATTATTCATACCATAATGAAAAAGTGTTAGCAGAAGAAAATCGGAAATGCTTAGCACGTTATTTTTCCAATAACTAATCAGTATGTAAACCGTAGTTCATTCAAAACCACAAATTGTTTTTTGGTCTTCATTAAGAAACCGCCATGCTTAGTTGAACAGCTAGGAACTGATGGTAACATGCACCCCACCCCTTTCCCAGTAAGTTTACACAATTTCAATAAAATCAGTTCCGCAGGCAAAATCGCATAAATAATTGTTATGATATCACATCCTATCGATGATTCTTATCAAATGTTTTTATCCCTGGGAAGGCAGTAGTCATTAAATAATATTGGGCCAAATTTCCTGTTATTATAATGTATTAATGACAAAGTTCCATTAACTCTTTGAAATTCTTGCCTCCAGCCATTAGCACTTGACAAATATTTCCTTCCTGTAAATGAAAGTTGGTTATCATTCTATCAAGACAAAAAAAAATCAAACAAACCAGAATAACGAGGAAAAGAAGGGCTGGTCTAGCATAGTACATTTCATTTGAAAATATTTTTTTTACATAAAAGAAATGTTGAGTTTTTTGTTTAAGGATTTCAATCCGTTGAAAGATATCACAATAACCTTGTGTTGGAACGTATTTCAGATTCACTGTTCATTAATTCAAGTAATTACAGCTATTCTGTATTCATTCATATAATGAAAAATGACCACGTGGCAGTAGCTCACCAATAATTAATCAAAACTGCTACAATTTATTCTGTTCAATGGATTTTGGTTTGATATCACATGTCTTAAATAATTGTCACGTAAATGAGACCATCTGCCATTTATGGATGACTTTTTCAGAAAAGGTCATACAGGACAAATATCAGGTGCCTATAGGCATAAGAAAAACCTGAAAATTTGATTGTAATTTAAACGGTTAGAAGAAATTAAAAAATGGGTCCCAGTCTGTGCCTTGGGATTTCGTTTTAATGCGAAAATAGCGGCAATTAATCATATTTTGTAAGATGGAGCTACTGTATAATCTCTACTTAATAAATAAATGTTGGTAGTCAATAGACATTTTCTTACTCCTTATTGCTACTCTACATAATTTACCTCAAATTAGTGGAAACCAAGTGTAAGGTTTTTGCATTATATAATCGAATACCATTATTATTTACAGTTTTGATAGACACGATATTTATGCAGGTAGTAATAAATAGTGGCAATTAAGCGAAATCTACGGTCTATAGAAAACTAGAGTAAACTAATTAGTTTTTTTTAATAGGTTTTCAATCATCAAGGACCTAGATTGAGCTTTTCAGGCCACGTAGGCATAACGAAATGGGCATGGTTCATTTTATGAACTGGGAAAATTAAAATATGACCAACAAACAGCAGAAATTTTTTAAAAATTTATGTGGAAAAATACTTAACACTAAGTTCAAAACAGAAGTTGTGATGAGAAATTGAACATGTAAATGTTTATATTGTCTACTCCAAAAGCACTATCTTTAACGAGTTTGATTGTGCATCATCACAAATCTTATATAATCGTTAATGACCATGAGTACTATCATTAAAAATATCACAAATGGGCGATATTGTTTGATGTCAAGCTTTATAAAATATACATATAAAGCTTGACAATAAATATTTTATAGTATTTTAAGCATCACATTTAAAACAAGGAGATACTATATAGGATATACTATATTTTGCGATTTTAAGAAATATATAGACTGATTTCTTGTTTATAAGTTATAGAGAATACCTTGAGAAACTGACTTGTATTCGATACTAGTTTTTTCTGTTTCACAAAATATCGTTTACATCTAAATCCTAAGCATAATTCCATTTACATTATTACATATTTTAAGCGTGATTAATGAGTGACAATTCTATAACCAAGAAAATTCAATTTTCAAATTTGAAATCCACACCCAGGTATTGTAATTTCTGTACCTGTAGTTTTTAAAAACGAAATCACGTTTAAAAGCGATCAACGTGACTTAAGCCATTAAAACGTAAGTTTTAGTGGTCTGAAATATGGCTCAACTTCATTAATTTTGTTGTCATTGTGTTTCAATACAACATAATTAGGGCATTTGGTTACTTACTCAAAGATAACCCCACGCTTTATTTTAATAATAGTTTATAAGCCTATTCTGTATACATAAGAAGCTTTTATTTTACAAAATTTGATTATCGTAAACTAGCATTATAGTTTTTAAGCATGTAAATGTAATAAAACTTATCAGGAAAAAGTAGTAAAAACGGATAAAAACGGAATAAAATTAATATCAGGCCTAACATGTCTGGTATACATCTATAGATCGATTATGTTTAATATTTTAGTAGCTTTTTTAATTTAATTGTAAATATACTTAATATATAATAAATAATCGTTTTAAATTTACCTTATTGGAAACTTTCTTCATTATATTTCTTAATTGAATTGCAATATAATGTATAAAGTAATGAAATTGTACTTTATAAAGAATGTAATCATTTTAGAAAGTGAAAAAAATGGTATATACTTTGTTTCCGGTAGTTGTTATGTGGGTAAGACTCCATGTATGCGCGCATCAGTCCATGTACATATCAGACTAATAAGATGAGAGAAGATATTATATTCATGGCTTGTTTTATTATATGAATTAACAGATTTAGAAGTACGACTTATGATGATAACAGCCCACCTGTTGTAAATACCACTAATGATAGCGTTTTCATCGACTCCCAGACGTTTTACTGATCTATAAACTGCTTTATTTTAAAATGAGGATTACATCTGGCTTGTAATGAACTGGTTAAGATACTCACCGTGTGACTTTTTCGGAATTTTTTTTTTTTTTTTTTGCATGCATACATGTTCAAATAAGATATAAAATGATTTTTCTGATATTTATGGAGCCATCACACTCCTAATTAATTTTGAGGATAAGAAACATTTCCATTATTTGCGTATGAGGAAATACAAAAAGCTTAGCTAATGAGGCCAAACGAATAAAACTTAGTTTTGTTTATATTGAATTTGATCACCACAAAATTGACAAATGACGTTTTAACAGACATCTAATCAAATTTGTCATTTTAAATATATGCATGTGAATAATGAACGCGTATGGACTGCTTCACAAGTTTATGCATAGATTACAATTGGTTTTGTGTGCTATAACGTTTGAAATTGGCCGTTATAACCTTCTTTAGGCACAGTTAACTGAAATTTGTGCAGTTAGCATGCATATTTTTGAGTGTAATGTACATCATTTCTATAAATTATATTCTATCCTATTATATAAATTACGGGCTATTTTTACATATCCTAAATATACATGCTAATATATGTATAGTTCTTCAGATATTGCATATTTGAAACAGGTTATAACCCCTTTCGGACAAAATGATTAGAGAAAAGAAAGCGGTTTGGTAATAAATAAAAGTTTAAGCGAACCAGTGATTTCGGCTTTAAAAAAATGCAAAAGTTGACCGCACCTCTTATTTATTATTTTATTTATTGCAAAAATCAAATTATATTAATATTCAGTTGTTCTTTCACAAGTAATATTATTTAAACCAGTTCAAAAATGCATCCAACCAAATCCGTGAATTGGTTTCCTCGATACTCACGTTTTCATAAATATTCATTTAGGTGGTATATATATATATATATGTAGCTACAGTTGATTTTATCCACTTAGTATGTAAAATTGTCAAATGTTCCAAAAGTATTGTTAAATTTCAAGATATGTTCGGAAATCTTTAGGTCATGGTTTGTCATCAGAAGTTCTACAGTAAACATTTCACATACTTTATTAACATTTGTATTCATTTCATGCCAAGCTGATTTTTAATGCAAAACCTACATGCATTTTTTATAAATGTTAGCTCAAAGGGACCTTTAAATTTCTAAGATGAATTTTATGTAAATGAGAGGATTCTAATTTCTAAATCAAAACGTTTAATATGCATCATACACTGTACTTGGAAGGTTTTTTTCTTTATTCATGTAAAATTTTATTCCTACAAATTTGGATTATTTGGGTGTGTTAATTGAATGTCTTAAATCCAAATACAGAAGTTTTAAAGGGGTGGAATTTGGTTTATGTTTTCTTGGTTCAAAAAGCAGCATGCCAACTGTGTTGTTAAGCGTTGAAACAGTCATTTTTAGGACGGTAGCACTGTTTTACATTTATTTTCTATTTCTTTTAAACTACGTGTATTTCCTAAACTGTTAACATCGGCCATCCTACAAAGGCGACCACAGCTGATTTAATGCTTGATCTAATTTCTTACGAAGAAAAAAATATCCTCTGAATATGCATGGAGAAATGAATGTTTATCAAATTTATTCACATTGCATCTTCGTGTCATTAACTTCGTCTGTTCTGATCCAGAATGAATTATTTTTCCTTCAGTTAAATAAGATTTGAAACCAAACTTCGGAGAAATGAAAATTGTAATTCGATAAAATAAACACATAAAAGTGAGAGTTTTTAACAAAAAATTAGAACAGCGGTTCAATAACGTCATGAGATTAATTAATATCTACAAAACGCGCTTTTAAATTATAGAAAAACAAGGAAATTAATACACTTTAAGTACTGGTCTAAAGAAACCGAAGCTGAGTTTCTAGGACACACCCAATGAAATATTTTTATAGTAAAATGTCTTGTTATGACAGCCAAAATAATGTGTAATCATAAAATTAAAGCTTAAGATTCTTGAATTTGAGTCGTCCCCAAGCAAAAAAAATGTTTTTATAATGGCTTGCTATCAGCCTATTTTCCTTATTAGGATAATCTAGGAGTACTATTTTTTGTCCAATAGTTTGGTGGAATAGATAAATAACCGAGTTCCCATCTGTCTTCACTTCATTAGTTTTTGATAGGACTTGTCCTTTTAAATGTGGTCCACTTTCAGATTTTACTCGCGCTATTATATAAAAAAATTGAAAATTGTTTCGCCTATTGAATTAATCAAATTTAACAACCAAAAGACGTATGGTTCGTCAGTAATACGTTTTAAAAATATCGTGCAAAAATACTTGTTTGAAAGACATTTTTGGGAATCATGTATTGCTTACAATTTTTTTTTAAAATAAATCTACCCACCCTAAAATAAATAAACCGAAAGAAATCCTATCTATGATTTTGTGTATGTTCAGTCTAAACCGCAAAATTGTACAACAATTGGTATTCTGACCTTAATATTCGCCTGTTCTTCCCATTGATACAATAAATATAAAAGCCACATGTTACAGTCTGTGACTTAACTATGCATAAAACCAATATTTATTTAACAATATTTTTTTCTCTATTTTCTGTTTGTATCTTGGTATACCGTAAATTACAGTGATAATTACTAGTTATATAACGATTTAAGGTGGAGATCCAGGATTTGTGATAATTAAGTCATTTATTTTTCGATCAATGGCATCTATCTAGTACAAGTAAAAATTTTTTGTGCCAAGTCCTTTTAATTTTTAGAATGAGGTTTAGAGTTATCTAACAAAGTTAATTGGCTAATTTCTAATTTTTAATACATGTAAACAAAATATGCTTTGAACAAAATGCTTTATTGATAAAATTAATAGTAAACAGGAAATCCGTATTTTCTTTAAGACTTGCCATACAATGTATTTTAGATTGTAATTTGTACCTTATTTACAAACACAAAAATAAAGCAGTCTAAAACACTGCACAACGAACATTTATTTATAATACTATGGGCATCTTATTTAGATATCAGTACCAGCAATTGTATTAAATGGCTATAGTAGCACGGAAATCGGTGCATGCACCCATTAATCAGTAGGTCTAGGCAATAAAATATATATTTTCGCACGAAATGTTAATGTTCAAACTAGTTCCTCATCGACGTATTTAACGGCTTTTTTTTACGAGATAAATGGTTTCGATCACTTAAATTAATGGTAGTTTCGTTCCCCGTTATTACTTTGATTTACATGTCAACTAATCAGAGGGTTTTATAAGTTAGCAAGTAATAAGCAATGAGTTGAAAATGGTTGCCTATTATTTGAACAATTACATGATTTTTTTATTATTAAAAAACATTAATATTCTAATAAAATTAACAATAATCTATTGTGTAGTTCAACATAAAACCTATGGTATTTTTTAAATATTATTTATGCCACTGGACTTTATTTAAGTGCCTCTTAACTTGGAAATATCGAGTTAGTTAACAAAGTTTTCTTTACAAATTTTGGGGTAAAGTCACTTTGGAGAATTGCAGTTTACTGAAATTAAATGATATTTTTTTTTATATTGTTGGTTCTGAAAATTATATATGTTATCCATGTATCATGTATAGATGTGTTACCTGATATTTATTGTAGAACAAAATATCAGTAACTGATTGGTATATTAAAGCTTTCAACATACACAACTGTTATTGTAAAGTAGACATTTTTATTAGCTCACAATGAAATTGAAAGCCACAAACTGACCGAATTAAATTGATCACAAAATGATCAAGTCGTGCCCAAAAAAAAGCATTAAAAATTGAGCTAAGTAGTGTAAAATTCTTCAAAAAAAGTTCCCATGGTCATGTCTTAAACGAATTAACGCAAACACAATGGGAATTACAACATGTAGCCTAACATAAAATGCCTCAAGTAAGCTATGTACAATATGATCTTGGTTAGATAATACTGAATGAAATGTATCATAAAAAAGATTGATGAAGCTGTGCTTCTAAATGATATTAATGCTGTATGCTAGGCCACTATTAGCGTAGATTAACTAAGTTATTAACCTATAAAAGGCTAACATTATGTTTCTAATATTAGTGAAACTCATGCAACAAATCTGATAACCTTAATGCTTACTTTTCTATACCTTGCATATTCATTGAGCCACTTTCCTATTTTCAAAACAATACCAATTTTTTACTCATAGCAAATAAGATTTAGGACTGGCCACAAATGGCCTCCCACGTTTTAAGCAATAACCGCATATAAAATCAACCAATATTTTGTCATCAGATTCACTAAACTAAAACAACTTAGGATGATATAACATTTCACTGTTCATATGAAAAAATTCAACAACTTAAGTAAGAACAGTAAGGACAATTTGCTCTGCATGATTACATTACTCTGAATCTACCACACAAACACTAAATTTTACCACACAACATCTAAACAGTAATTTGTTTGTTGTTTTGAATATTTACGTATCAGAATATCGACTCTATCGTAGAAATTCTCTCACTAATTTTGGACTTTATCATGTGTATATCTTCCTATATATCTTCATTTCTAACATCCATATTCCTGACTATAACATACTTAGCTTGGTAAATATACCTCCGTACCTCCATAGTTACATTTATGTATTCAGTTTAAAAATATATTCTTATTTCTTTTTATAATTGCCTAAATATTTATGTATATGATGCATCACGAACTGTATCATCTAATGGTGTGTGTAATTTTTTTTTAAAAATTATGCAGCTTATGTTGTATATATACATAATTAGGCTGAAAGAGTGCCCATAGACGTGACATGGTTACAGTAACCTATTATTAACTTCAAACAGATAATTAAAGGTAGCATTCAAAGCCGGATTTAATATGTTGTTTCATGCAGTGTTTTCTAGAGATAAGGCGAGTTAGTTGAGCGAAAGGTGGGGCTAATGGCTAGTACACCAAGAGAGGGTGGAGTTTTTGAAAGTAGGGCTGACCTCACGTTAGGTTTTCTTGCAATTTCATTGTCCATTTTGTTTTAATGTGGATAAATTTAAGTGCGTAGAAATTACAGGTAAAGGTGAAATGGCTTCAAGCTAACATGTTGAGCATGCGCACTGTGAAATTCTGTTTATATGTAGGACGGGTACCCTCCTTTAGTTGTAATATGTATTAAACAAAACAGTACTAGTATATACGAGAACAAGATTTAAGGTTGGGGAGGATACAAAGGTTAACACCATAGTGATAAAAAGTAGTTTTCAGAGAGGCTCAATTGGCATTGTTTACCTTTTTTTAAATGCACATATGTTATCATTATGCATTTGCATCTATTTGTGAATGAAATGGAATTTAAACCTAAAATTATTCAGGATTTCTAAGTCAACTTTTCTTCACCTCTAGCCATAAGCTGATTATCACTGTTAATGAGTTGAAAAATGTAACTCATGTAATATGCATCTTATTGTATGTTTGAGTTATGTTGAATAAAAGTTGCATCTTTATTCAGGTAACCGACGACCGGTTAACGTCTAGTTAATGGGATGAAAAAATTCCAAAATAAATAATTTTCAGCTGGTCATGATGTCCCAAGCATCGGCACGTAATTTTGAAATAAAATGAAATTTCATCATATCCTTGCATAGTTTATCATATTTTTTGTGTGCCGAATTTCATAATGCAATATCTACAGTAAGTTGCTTTTGGGAATCATATTCATAATTGAGAATTTGCTGTGTTAATTAAAAGGGACAGAAATAATAGCCGGTTCTACAGGTTTACATACCGACCATTGATATAATGATACGTTTGCTTAAAACTAATCCTTATCGTGTCTTTATAACCACAAAAGCGGAATTATCATGCAGTAAAAGTTTATCTGCTTACAAATAAATAAAGAAAATATAAACTTGTGCAAAAACTAGCAACTTTTCGACACTAATAGATATATGTTTTTTAACTCATGCGGAGGTTGCACTTGGACAATATGTAGTGTTATCAAAGTTTTAATTTAGCTATATATATATTGCTTATATTCCATTAAATCACGAGTCAGTACTAGAAAAAGTAACAATAGCGTTTTAATACCATCATGTAATTCCCAAAATACTGCATTTTCAGAAAATGTAAACAAGAAATGCGTCACACGATTAAGGTCATACAGTATACGTGTTTTTTGTGTGGTTATTTTTAAAATAACAGGGTTCATAATTACCAAAAGTTTTGATACGGTAATTACCTCAAGCACGTATAAAAATGCTCTTTTTATACGATATTTTAGAGAATTTTTAAAAGTGAAGCCAGTTTGGTCTCAATCATTAGTTGTGTATCAGGCGAAATTTCATTAATGCATAACATAAGTAAGTCAAGATGTACTCTCCAAGGCATTGTTTTGATAAACTTAGTAGAGGTTATGCGAACATATCAGAAAGTGGGTCTAGATTTCTTTCTGACCTAATACTGTGTATACATGTAATGGCTTTGGTGCGAGCGTGTGTTAGCAATTAAACCATTTTTTTGCCTTTATTAATTGATCTATTTTCTGTTTAACAAACTACAAAAAATAGTGAAAATGTATTAATTTAGAGCGAAATAAACCAGTTGTAAACTTATATGAGAAACTCGGTACTAATCTTAAAAAAATAATATATTTTTACATCTAATTGTTTACTTGACCCTTGTCCAAACTCTTGGTGTAGTGTAGGTTAGGGTTGATTATTATTTTAAAGATGTATTTCTCTAATTGATTATGTAAAAAAACTCGTTAAACTACCTCTATGTTACGTTTATATTATGATTATATTAACCAGGTTTAAAGTATATGCATGATGAGTAAGCCAAACCTCAATTTGATTTATTTTGAGTGAAAATTAACAATGTTGATGCTATAGCATGTGTTATTTTTCGCAATTAATATATATTTAAATTGTAATTTAAAGGTTAGATTCCACAAAACATTGACATGATGATATTATAAACTTATAGTCTTGTTTACAAAGAATTTGATTAATGAATTTGTTATCTTTGTACTTTTGAGAATACTTTTCTAAAACTTTATTTCAGTTAGCATAATTTGCTCTTAACTAATCTGTTTATATTCATATCTGTCAGTGCGCAGGTAATCTTAGATAATACTGATAGTCATTCATTATAAAAACCTCTTTTGCACATATTTTGTAAATAGAGTGACAAGCTGAAAATCAAAACCATAAAATGTAAGATAAATAGAATAAGATAAGCTTATCAAGAAATATTAAATTATAAAAAACTTAGTTTTTTAAACTTACATGTATTTAAGACAATGTGAAAGAATGGTATTTTATTTTTATCTAAAAGATTTTTTGAAGGATTTGTTGTTAATCCGTTTCTACTGTGAAATTGTGCGCAACTAGATAGTACGTGGTTATAAGATAATGCTACTTTATATTCAGTTTAATAGCCCCTACCAGGAACAGAGCATTTAAAGACATTGAATAGTTTTATTTATTGCTACTACCCGCAAGCATACATATGTATAATCTAGGTTTATTGATTTTAAATTTCGATTAAAGTTTGTTTTAATCCATTATACATCATTAACAACACCTGAAATACAGTATATTCAGAGCATTAGATATGCAAAAAAATAATACATCTTCGTATTAAACTAATCTAGAACTAAAAATAGAGGTCAAGCTTTTTTACCAATTCTTGTTTTAACTGGACCCAAAAACCTGTAATTTAATTACACATACAGATGCACATTGTATAGCTTTCAATTATCTCACATGGTAATATTTTTAGCTAATGAACTACAATAATTATTCATGAGAGACACAGCATGATACTGTAATTATAGTAACGTTTCATAAGGTTATTTCATTGTCTATCACCCCGCATTTAATTGTTTGAATTTTGATACGTATTGGTGGATTTCAGTGTAAGTTTTCTACACTTTCTGCATTATCCAGAAAACTAGTTCTTAAGTAATTTAAGCTGCTAAAACATGAGAAACTATATCATTTCAATTTAGCATTATACAAAGTAGAACAAAGTATCAATAACTTTATCTGGTGTTCCCTGATGGAAAATATCTGTATGTTCCATCGCATTATATGTTAAATATACTGAATATTCAGTGCCCAAGTGTGGTTAATACATTTCACCAGCAGTTGTGATTGTAATTATGATTGTCATATGGAATATTTGTTTCGTTTTCTAGTGTTATGTTATGCATGGGTTAAAATTGAAATCAAAATTATTTCCTGAATAGAAATCAGCTGATAGGCAAACCTAGATATTTCGCTTAATAATCAATTATTCAATTGTTTTTTAATAGAACTACTTTCACTCCATCGAATGATATTGAAAGAAGTTCGAAAGTGGTTTTCAATAAAACAAAACAGAAGCTTGACAACTGAAAGCAATTCGATTCCACCTTTATTATCTAGAACTGGACCACATTCGTTGATGTACAATTACAGCGTGAATTTTATACAATTATACTGTCTCGTATGGCGAAATGACATATTGTAAAGTAGTACTGATTTCAACTTTTATAGATCGTCAATAATTTTATGACAATGAAAACGACGTTTTTATTTTATTGGAGGTGAGGCTAGTGCCATTTCAAGTATCTTAAAACCTGTACTAAACATTATATTAGTTTTAATAGTTATGGCAATAACAATGAAGCTTTGAAATGATTGGAGCTAAAACATATATAAAAAACAATAATACGAGTACTGGGGAATCTGAGTACTATGTTGATTTGCCATTTTGCAATGTCATGGTGACATGTTTAAGAATTCAATTAGTCTATAAATAGTCTAATTAGATTTATAAAATTGCACATATCTACCTTATCACCATGGAAGACTGTCAGTAGGAGAATTAATTAAATTTAGCAGAATATGGTTTGACCGTGCCTGACAGTTTAAAACAATCAGTGGACATTGAATTATGAGTTTTTATACGTCGTAACTGAAGTAATTAATTAAGCTCATTGCAAATGACTCAAAACAACAGTATAAGTATTACATTTCTGTCCTAAATAAGGAGAACAGCCGTATATTTGACTACCTTTGGCGACACGCTCTACATAAAACAACCAGTCGTGGTTACATTTGAATTGTATTACCAATTTCCAGAGGTACCTGATGTTAGAACGGAACCTCCTTATTCTCAAGTGCAAAAATCTAGACCTCACGATATGGTTTGTTAGGTTTCTTTAATGAGCTTATTGCTACAT
The DNA here is from genome assembly GCA_033995625.1 of Ophyiulus pilosus. NCBI lineage: Eukaryota > Metazoa > Arthropoda > Diplopoda > Julida > Julidae > Ophyiulus > Ophyiulus pilosus. The sequence goes on along the minus strand of JAUJYV010000621.1, from coordinate 17,819 downwards.
TTTCCTGTCCTTGCATTGTTATAAGCCACCTGACGTAACATCTGAGACCGAGATCTTGACTTCCCATTTTGCACCAATTATATTATTCCAAGGTTAGACCATGCACGTTATGCATGTGCACAAAAACTATATCCCATTTCACTTTCAAGCAAAACAGAAATTGCAGTCAAAGGTTTTGCTTTTGAGGGTAACACCCTGTGCCTTCTAATGCAGCCCACGATTTAGATCATGTTATTCCGCTGATTACTTTTCCTAAATTAAACTGCGAAAAGCTTATTAAAACACCCTAGCACCAAGATTTTATATGTACGATTAAAAATTGGGTTTTTAGACCTACATTAAATAATATATACGATCTGAATTGTGTAGTGCTTGCCGCCGTATAATTAGGCTAATTAATGTGATTGTTCGAAAGCTATATATTTTATAGTTTATTTTCAGTTAATGCCAATAGCCTCTGCATTAAGATATAAAACAAAAAAGGCCGCCATTAAGCTTCAACTATAATTAGGTCCATAGTTTTTTTGTTCTCCAATTTTGGAGTTTTAAACATGATTTTAGACAACTATCAACATTGCGATGTAGCTTTGTTAATTATGCAAAATTTGGTCTCTATAGTTTTATAAAACAGGTATGTTTTACTACAATATAGGTTCAGAAGTCGACATTATATATTGCTACATGTAATGTCAACCTCTGAACATATTTCTAACTTTATTTAGGATACTGAAAGTAGCTTTGATTACACGTAACCAGTCTCTATTGTTAGTCAGCTATTAAAACACAAATTAAATAATGCATCAAACGAAACAACCGATTTATTGCACATACCAAAATGTTATAGGCGGTTGAAACATAAGAGAAAATTTTAATGGATAGTTAAATTCAAATAATTAAACTAATAACATTGACACAATGCAGATGTGGGAAAAAAACAGTATTACATTCTTAATATCTTGTAAGTGAATTTTATAAAGAAAAACTGTCTGACCAACTTGTCTAGTAACATTCGTGAACATTCAGAAAAGGTTAGTGGACTACATTATGGAACCGTCATTTTGAAAAATAACGAGTTGTTATTTTGCAGTATTTTTTTTTAAACCTTGGGTTTTATTATTGTATATTTAGAGAGTGGTGAATAGTTATAGTTCTGCAGAATAATTGTCATTTGTGTTGACTATAATCGTATCATTCATATTTGCTTTAGATTAACAGAACATGAAACTTGTCTAGTAACATTCGTGAACATTCATAAAAGGTTAGTGGACTACATTATGGAACCGTCATTTTGAAAAATAACGAGTTGTTATTTTGTTAAATTTTCTGAAAAATTGGGTTTTATTATTGTATATTTTGAGAGTGGTGCATTGTTATAGTGTGCAGAATAATTGTCGTTTTTGTTGACTAATTGTATCATTCATATTTGCTTCAAATTAACAGAACATGAAGCTTGCATAATTCAAAATTGCACTTAATTTTTACATAATATCTTTATTTTTATCCAGGTGCAAATTGCTTTATTACAATTTTTTCAACTTGTCCTATGTCAGCTGGTTAGAATTCATTAATAATAAAACTTAAAGCCACTATATTTTACGGGCATACATATATTCACTGATGGATATTTATTGGCCAGAAAACAGTGTGGTAATGATAAGGAAATGGCCGAAAGTTAATGTGGTAAATGCTGTTGTGCGACTATTCAAATTCATTCCAGTTCGCCCTAATTGAAACACCACAATTTTACCTTCAAGAAGAAACACTTTCTATTTTCAATAACAGATTTCAGCTATGATTTCGTTGTTTTAAAATTACGAGTTCAAAATAAGGAAATAGCTATATTGCAATTAGAACTCTCACGTATTTAATGCTGAGGAGATAACTGATGCAAACGCCTATTTAGGACAAAAAAGTACCACGCCTTTCTGTCAGCCATCTTGAAACGCACGTTTGCTATTACAGTTCGTTGTATCAGAATGATCAACATTTCCTGAACTTTAAATTTCAAATAGTAATTAGTGTTCCTGCGATAATTTTTCTAATCAAAACTAGCAAAATTGAACACATAGCTTGCAAATTACAATTCAAGGGAATTATTCCGTACGTGATGTTTTTCGTTTTGCCTTTGTGGTGGTCTGACCAGGAAATAACTCCTTTCACAATTTGTCTTGTTTTCTAAAGCTACATATATGGAGATTTCCATTTTAAAAACAATATGTAAATTTCTGAAACCGCATACAGGTTTTTTTGACGTGACACCAGTGGGAATTTGATAGAATTATTTAAATGTGATCTGCTGATAAAACGTCAGAATGTAAATGAATGAAGTTTCATACCAAATGTGATTTACAGGAATGGCTTTTTGGTAATACAAATTAAACTTGAAAAATCACCTCGGATGGAAAAAGTTTAATTTGTATTACCAAAAGCCTATTCCTGTAAATCACATTTGGTATGAAACTTCATTCATTTACATTCTGACGTTTTATCAGCAGATCACATTTAAATAATTCTAGCAAACTTCTCTCTGCGAACTTATGAAATACTTATATGGGAAACGTCTGATCAGAAATTTAACATACATTAAATGGAATATGATATGACATACAGGCCCTATATAATTTTTCCACCCGGGATATACTCATGTTTATTAGTTTATACAATGTATTATAAAAACCAAGTCATTCAGCCGATCATCATGATTTTAATCTTGAGGTTAAAATCCTTTTGCTGGATGACAGGAATGTAATATATTTCAAAGAAAAAAAACCTTTCAATTTTGCATTAATTTCAAAGAGAAAACTTGCATTATTGGGCAATACATGGCGTACTTAGATTATGTACAGTAGGTTGATGATATATTCGCCTCAAAGCACTATGTGGAATAATTGTTCTCATCGACATGTCAATGGATTAACAACAATTTATAGTCGATATGCAACTTCTGCATTATCGTAAGACATGATCATCATAACTTACCATGATCTCAACGCCTGTTGTTGTCTGATAATGGCAACAGTGAGACATATTAAAGCTTAATTATGCTAAAAATGTTAGATTTCTATGCAAAAAAGACAGGAAAATGAAGTCGACCATAACCCTTAGTCAAATAAATGCATTATAAGTTACCAAGATGCAGATAAAGAGAAGAGACTCATTTTGATTTATTATCAAAACAGGATTTTAGTAACATTGATGAAATACAAGTTATGCTTATGCACATTTAACACCCCTTTCCACTATCAGGCGTCAAGTGCATTCACATCAATGTTGTAGACATTATGTACACAGAATGCAAATAATTTAGGGGCATAAATTACGATATAACTTGACCTGGAAATTAATTATAAGAATTTAGAAAGAAATTAAAACGCCCTATAAACTTACCTGGTTGCTGAAAGTTGCATGTTGATTTTTCTTCACATATATTGCATATTGATGAAAACGTATGGCTGGTTGCACAAATCTGTTTAAAGAATTTAAACATTAAAGTAGGTGCATTGACGAACAATTGTTATTATTATAATTCATTAAAACTTCTGTAAACCATTCATATTTCGTTTTGGTTAACTGGACATCTTGAAAACAGCCGTGTCGGTCATTCAGTGATTGGTCAGATTTTTTTTGCTTGTACCTCGCCGTGATCAGACAAATTTAAGTGAAATGACTGGTAAAAGTAGGGCAATTGCATGGGCTAACTTATTACGATAAAAGTCATCATGAAACTTGTGAAAAAAATCTTTATTAAGTTTTTATGACATTAATGATTTTTTTTAAAAACGTGATTCTCAGTCCGCCTTAGACCACTTATGTTATTATGCTAATGAAGAAGGGTTTTAAATGTACAAATTTGGCATTTGAATAAAATCATTTCATTAATCTTGAAGCACTAATAAAATGTCGGTGTTTATATAAAAAAATGTAAAAAATGTTTAATAACAGCAAAAAATGAGTAAATCTAAATGTTAAAAAATGCTATCACTTAGTTTATAGTTGCTCTTTCGTACGAATAGCAAAGAGTCTGTTCTTAGCACTCTCAAAACAATACATGATTCTTGATCTGTAATGATTGCCATTAACTGATAATCATTAAATATCATTGACCAATGCTTCACTGTGATATATGTGTGAAAATAATGCATATAAAAAGTGAAGTATACGTATTTCTTTCCACCAAAAGTGTCAAATATTGTTTTGTTTTTGTCAAAAATACCATATGAGAGAATAGTATTATATACTATACTCCTTTAATTGGAAATTGTATACGCTGGGTAATTTGATTTAGTTTCGTAAATAATTGTAAGCAACATAATGATAATTTTCATCCAATGTTTATGATACGAGTAATTAGACGACATGTTATGGAAGTAGTCTTTGTAATACAAGACTTTCATAAAAAAAGCACATGTTGCCAGATATTATTTTGTGCAAGTTTCCTGGCAAACTTTCTCAATGGTGAAACTTCTCTAGAAGTGGTTTTAATATAAAAACGTCTTCGTTTTTATATAAATGTACATGATTGATGTAGGAAATAAAAAGTCCAGTTATTTCATCATTTTTTTAGTATAGTTAGGAATTATGATTTGGTGGCATTCCTCATTAAAATAAAGAAGTAGGTTTAGGTAAATATGCCCATAATATGCAAAATAGGTTTTTTGCCCCAAGATCACATTAATCAATGCGAATTAAAGTGCCTGTCTTTCGAGTTAGCTTTTTACACAAAGTTGCATTTAATCTTGTCTAATTTATTAAAGCGGAGCATTTGAGGTATTTATCTGTTCTGCTGTTTTTAGCAAAGGGTTCAGGCGTTTCATTAAAGCAACATTCCCATTTTTCTTAGTTTTGCAGAATACATTTTCAAAATAAATTGCATAATTTGATATTGTTAAAGATAAAAATGTGCTAGTGCCACGGGCTTAATTTCTACCAATTTTTTCATGGCTATGGAAAAATAATTCAAGTTTTGAGCAGGTGCGACTACAATTAATATGCAAATGGTCAAGCAATAACAAATTTATTCAATCACATACTGAAAAAAGGAGTGGCAGTTTCAAATGTAAATCTGCGACAAACGAAATGTGCGTTACGAATATAAAGATATAATATATGGGGAAATTATACACGGCGTGCATTTGTACCACTGAAGATTTTTAAATGTATCGCTCCAGAAAAGGTAATGAAAGTTGTAAAAAATGTGCAAAAATAGCTCCAAATATGATATGCTAACTGTGTGGTCAGGAAGACTATTCGTAGATAAGAAACCGAGTTATTTATGCGAAATATAAGACCCAATTTGGTTGTTTGACGTTTTATTAAAAGATGCAAAAAATTAAGAATTTCGTATCCGGAAATAAATGAAGAATAGATAGAATTTGAAAACATCATACAGGATTTGGATAGCATCCTAAATGTTGTGTATTTCAACCTTGAGGAAAACTATCTTGCAAAATGGTATTGAATATTGAAACAAACATATACTTACATGAAATAAAGTCGAACAAGGTTACCAATCACTCTTGTAAAATCCTGTGTAGGGTACTATGTAACATTTACCTAAAATATATCCTATAACTGAAATAATGGAGGTAGGACGAGACATATAATGCACCATAAATTGAAGTAGTTACATTTTTATTAGTTTTAAATTAATTTTTTTCAAATAAACCACTATAATTATTGAAAGCGATATTTGATTTCCAATTGTTTTCAGTAAAACTCTTGATAAAAGCATGCAAATTGATTTAACAATTGTGCAATGGCATTTGAAAAATATAATTATTTTAATGAAATCAACATTTATATTCTCCAAATACTCGTATTCAGTTAATGTGTGAAAGCCCATGTACATTTTTTCAAACGTTAAAGAAAGAGATAGTGGAAAATGATAATATCTCGTTTGACTAAATTAAAATGGATTTACTAGAGTGGAAATTAAGCTAACATGTTCAAAATGCTGTTTTCAGAAGATACAGACTAAGAGTTGGAGGTGCTGTAACTTTCAAAAAGGATTTATAATAGTTATAAAATAATATAATGATGTCTGAAGCATTTTTATAATAATGAAACCGTTTTATGTTGAAATTACTTGAATACAAAGAAGATTGGATGGATGATTTCTATCTACAGTATGATAACATGTTGCACGGTTTTATTTTTTATGTAATTCTGGATAAAGGAACTAGGTTAACCTTTGAAAACGCTTGGTTAGGGTATCTTTGCAAGGGACCTCTTTAATCGTTGCTTTCCTTTGCCCGTGGGCAAGGGAACAATAAGGGTGCCACCGTAAGGGTAGAAAATCAAAAACCAAGGTAGGAGGTTAGAGAAAGTTAAACAAAAACCTCTATGTTTTTTTGGAGGCATTTACAAAAAAGGTCACCCTTTACAAAAGATTGGGTAAAAAAATTCAGCTAGGTAAAAAATGAAATGTTTTCAACTGGTTGAAGATGAATAACTAAAGGGCCTGCAAAATGGGGCCAAAACAACCCTCTAACTTCCGCATAGTATTCACAAACTGTGTTTCCTCGCAAGCTTTTCAGTTTCTATGTTAACAATTTGTCTGAATGTGCAGAGGGCGCCACTAAAATTACCGGCCTAAATTCTGTAAAATAAAACACCACCACAAACTGCTTTGAGTACCATTATTTTTAAGAGAGAACCGTTAATGATGATACATCGATTTAAATATTTGTATATTGTATTATGCCGCGATGACACCTAACAAATGTGTTTTGCAAACTAATTGAACTCATTTAACATTTAAACATGGATTGTACTATTGAAGTCGGTTAATTGTGCTGGCCACATTAAAGAATTAAAATGACTTTAGTATAAATACTAATAGGAAGAGTTTGTTATATTTAACGTCAGAGTAACACACCTACAGCATATTTTAATAAAAATGTAAAATTAATCAAAATGAAGCTGGGATGAGCAAAACTTTTATGTGTTACAACTTTTTCCTGCATTTCAATAGTGATTTTTTGTGCCATTTATAACAATTTATCTATGGTAATACAGCTTAAAATTAATACCACAGGGCAATATAAATCAACGGCTTCAAATAATTTGATTGCCATGAACAATTTGTTTGATTGCCATTGTTAAATTATTTATCACCTTGCTTTACCTCAAGGGAATGCACATATCGTGCAACTAACAATTTATGATATGAAAATGCCACTGTCTCAACATTAATCCATGATGTATTGAAATTTATAAGACTAGCTCAACAAGCAATTTTTGACATTGTATTTCAATGTAAATTTATAAGAGATTTCAAAAGGATAGAAAATAGTTCAAAGTGTCACGCTATAGCAATTAAAAACTAGTCATTTTTAATGCCACATCAGTTAACATCAATACTTTCTCTTAATGTAGGTCTAAGCCTAGTAAGCCATTTGTTCGCCTTGGATCTTACCTAATATACATAATCAAGAGCACCTAATTGCTCAACCCTCATATATAGAATGACTTGCTGCCATAGGCTGACAGTCCTCCAAATCTTTGGTTGTGTTTGATATGACAATGTTTAATTTCAGTTGACATACTGCATGATTGTACCACAAAATGACGGATGGAATTTAACTAATTGATCTCTTAATATAGATCGGGGCTACATAAATGGCTATATATCTATGTTTTGTAATTCCATGACTTTACCCGCCTTTTTCTGACTAAACAAAGGCTATATGTTCATTAGTAATACATTGTTTTATGCCTTAATCCGATCATGCTAAACTATTTAAAACTACTCTTATCTGGCATGATTTATGTTTTATATGAGGGTAATGATAGATATTTTTCCTCTAATAATGTTTATACACCCACTCATTTGTCTTGCATAATTGATCATAACGAACCAATTGTCTTAATTTTAAATAATAGACTCGCATTCTGTAGGCAATTGATGGCTTTGATCTGATAATGAATTAAATGCGTCTATGCAAGAGATACGTCCGCTTGGTTACCCTGAATTTTTGTAAAATTATTTGTTCACAAGATTTTTTTTAAAAACTGCTTTTCTACATGCAAATGAAGTTAACAATAAAAATAATTTTAAAAAGCAAACATTTATTAAATACTATAAATTATAGAATTATCCTTTCCTTTTCTAATCCCTGTATACAACTCTCAAATTATCACACGTCCTAGCAATTGTTATTTATTAATTATTTCTTTGTTCATTTGCTCAAGTATAATGACGTTTTATTGTTAATTTTCTCGCGATTAAAGCAACTAAAATTTACCCCTCCATTTTAAAATTAACGTTGTTTTTAATTTAGTCCTAATGGCTTAAAATAACAATGAGTAATTAACTTTTCCATTGTTAAATTTTATTTTTACAATCATTCAATGAGGGTCTTTAAACAGATTTGAAATAAGTATTACAAGAAAATATTCCAAATAGCTTATTTTTTTTTATTTTTTTTATTTTTTGATAAATGGAATCAAAAATGGGTGTAAAAAAAAAACAATAGAAAACTGTCTTAACTATATGACGGATATCATATCAAGAGTAATATATTTTGAAGGAAATTTACATATGCAGCAGGAAGAATATTGCTGCCCTCATAATTTAAACACACCTTCATCATTCTTATGAAGTTTTTTTCATCAGAAAAGATGACTGTCCCATTTTACAGGCAGTACATTGATATCATGTGCATGGATGATTAAATGCTATTTATCAAGATCATGATATTGGTTAAATCGATATATTATTCATATTGACCAATTACTATCCTAAATTTTATAGGTCATATTTGAATGCAGTGTTCAATGCAGTTCTCAAAGCGGAATAACAAGTCCTCACCTTCTGCATTTTTTAATTATGAGATTCTCATTTTAATCGTACGTGTAAAACATGGAATTTCGCTCTACACAATTGACGAGTCTACAATATCTACTGTTTTTATACGACGATAAAAATTGAATTTGTGAGACATGGTCTAAATTTTATTTTCTCATCCTTTTAAACCATCATGTAAACTTTGAAGAATTTTCTCACATTGTAAATCCCAATTCATAGTTAAAATACACATGTGATTGCAGAGGATGAGATTATCAATTATATTTAATACACTTTAGAACATAGTGCATTAATATACGATAATGTAGTACATGAAAATAGTCATGTGGATTGCAAAAGTATATTTTGCTAATTATATAAATATAATTTAATTTATGGTGTAATTTTCACATTATTTTTAAAATGCTGTTGTAAAATATTCCATAAGTTTGTCACCACAACTTTTCAAGCCATGCGAGCGTGTAATTGGAATAATCATACCGATTTTGATAATAAAATTGCAGATTTAATGCACGAGTATAAAACTCAAGCTGAATTACTGAAATTATTTTAATGGTTGTCATTAATTTAAATTATCTTACCGATTTTATCAAATCGATCAACCTAATATCGCGACTCTTTAATCATATAAACATTGCATAAAAAAACCTCAATAGTGTATATGTAATCCAAAATAAGCTAAGTGCAAACCAGCAAATTGCAATGGATGAGAACGTGGTTCCAAACGAGCAGGGGCTCCACCCATAAGAAATATGCTCTTATTTAATTGGGAGAAAGTATAAGGTTATGTGTTTCCCGTTATGTTTTGCAAGAATACGTAATTTTACACATGCAGGTATTACTGGTTTGGCAAGTGGAGCAGATTTTAGAAAAGACGGGAAAAAAAAGTATGATAAGATTCGGACCATGGGCATGTACAGGTAACCTTATTAATGGAGCCACCTAATGGCTGTTTGTCTTCTGTTATCTCATAGGTGTAAAACGAATTCAACTTTTTTTTGTGGCCAATTTGGGTCTGGTATATATAGGGGAGAGAAACTGTCTCAGAGCATACCAGCAGCAACTGCCAAACAGTAAACATTGGGATCTACAAAAGAGTAGGACAATATAACTAAAGCCTGCTTACACATTTAAGTGGAAAATGGCCTACCTTAAACCAGTGGTGAGTATTTTGGATATACTTCATCAAACACTTTGGAGCAATTTCTTCGAAGACTTATAGGAAATATTTGGCGACACAATCTTATAAAAAAAAAATACCAATTTAAATAATTTAACAATTATTTCTTAAATTTTGCATTACACTGATAATTTTCCATTTTTTAATCTTTACTTATCAAGAATTCAACTCCTTCATTCGCTCATTTTCTAAAAACTTGCCAAAAATGCTAACGATTCTTAATTTCAAGTTTTTGGCAATTTTGGTAAATTTCTTATTTGTAAAATTTCTTTACTTTAAAACTTTTCAACTTTATTTCGTTTTAGTTGTCCATCTTTTACACATTTCATACTTTTAAAACTTTGCTTCTCAAAATCCTAATTGTTACTTTAACATTTTAAAACATTTTATATACACAAGATTTGTTCACATATGCAAAGATTATGGCATTTTCCAACAGTTTTGCTAACACTAAACTACATTTCCGCCATGTTATCATTATTTATCCACAGTTAAAAGCTATTTGAATATAATATTCCGAGCCCCTCGTGATTTCTTTATCTTTACAAACAATATTTTACAAAAGTATTTCTTTTTCTACATATATATCTTAGCAGACGAACGTGATGAGTGGAATAATAAGTTAATTGAACCATGCATTCTCATGAAAAGTTGAATGAACAGTGCTTTGTATCTCATTATTTTACATGCCATCTTGACCGTTTTATTTTTAATAATATAATTTGGAAAGAGTTACAAATAAAATGAAAACATAATGAGACAGTTAACTTTAATTGCTAACTATCTGCTAAACGACATAGAAGAGTACATTGACCAATGCTAATTTCACGTTTTTTTAAATTCAGTGCACATATACGGTCACTGCTTAGAGCAATAATTATAAAAATTCAAACGTGGTTGACAATTTGATAAAATTACTTTGGACCAAACCATGACCTTTAGATTATCTATTCCTAATAAGTGTTGAACTTTTAAAACTTAAAACCAAACAATAAAATGCCATGAATTTAACGATTGGAAAAACATCTCCAAAGTCGTACTTTTTATAATTAATTATAATAACGCTTTTATGACTACTGATCCACTTATAATTATGCATGAGACAAATGAAATTCTACAGGGTGTCTCCAAAATGGTTTTATCAACACTTCCCAAACATTTCCAACTAAATTAAGTTTTCAAAACTCCACAAACATATTGTGCAATTCCATGGGCGTCTCAGACGCCACATTTCACTCCTACTAGCCCATGCTAATTCTTAGTGCAATTTTTTTTATCCAGTTGCTTTTGGCAATGCTCGGCACAGCGTTGGTCGGAGAGACCCTCGCTAGGGCTTCAGGAGGCTACGGCGGTGGAAGCTACGGTAGCACTGGCGGCAGCACCGGTGGTTACGGCGGCGAAGTCGACAAGAAGCACGGCCAATCTCATTCCTCTGCAGTGGTTTACATTTTGGGCTACCCCCACTACGTCAACAGCGGCTACGGCCAAGGCAGCGCTGAGAGCAGCGGCGACAAGGGAGGCGACAAGGGAGGTGACAAGGGAGGCGATAAAGGTGGCGACAAAGGAGGAGATAAGGGCGGCGACGACAAGGGCAGCAGCGGCTCTGAAGAAGACAGCAAGGGTGGTGGAAGCGGCGAAAAGGCTAGCAGCGGCAGCTCTGAGAAGGCTAGCAGCTCCACCAAGGGAAGCAGCGGAGGCGAGGAAAAGGCAAGCGCACCAGCTGCTTACCAATCCGTACCAAACTACTACGTTGCACCATCATATGGCGGTTACGGAGGTTATGGAGGTTACGGTGGTCAAGCTGCAGGAGGCTATGGTGGTTCCAGCAGCGGCGAAAAGGGCGACAGCGGTGGCGACGAAGGAAGCAGTGGAGGTGATGAAGGAAGCAAGGGAAGCGATGGTGGAGACGACAAGGGCAGCGACAGCGGCGAAGACAAAGGCAACGACAGTGGTGAAGACAGCGGAGATGGTGGCGACGAGAAGGGAGACAGTGGAAGTGGAGGCGATGACAAGGGCGACAGCGGTTATGGCGGCGGCAAAGGCAAGGGTGGTGGCGGCAAAGCCAAGGGTAAAGGAGGCAAGGGCAAAGGAGGCAAAGGCAAGGGAGGCGGCAAAGGCAAGGGCGGTGATGAAGGTGGCGATGGAGGCAAAGGTGGCGACGACAAAGGTAGCGACGAAGGAGGTGATAGCAGTGGAGGCGATGAGGGAGGCAAAGGAGGCTATGGTGGCGGCGACAACGGAGATGGAGGATATGGTGGTGGACACAGCGGCTACGGTGGAGTCCAAGGAGGCTACGGTGGCGGACATGGCGGTTATGGAGGTGGACAAGGAGGCTATGGTGGCGCTAGCAGCGGCGGCTATGGTGGACAACAAGGAGGCTATGGTGGCGCTAGCAGCGGCGGCTATGGTGGACAACAAGGAGGCTATGGCGGACAACAAGGAGGCTATGGCGGACAACAAGGAGGCTATGGCGGCAGCAGCGGCGGCAGCAGCAGCGGCGGCTATGGCGGCAGCAGCGGCGGCTACGGAGGTTCAAGCAACGGTGGTTACGGTGGCGTTAGCAGTGGTGGTTATGGCGGTGGAAGCCAAGGGGGCCAAGGGGGTTATGGCGGTACCTACACCGTGAGCTACGGCTATGGTGACCAAGGACATGGCGGCTATGGTGGTCAAGGAGGCTATGGGGGAAGCAACGAAGGCGGCTATGGTGGTTCTGTCGGAAGCTACGGAGGCGGCTATGGCAGCGGTTCCAGCTATGGAGGTGGTGACAGCGGCGATGGTGGTGATGGCGGCGATGGTGGTGACAAGGGCGGCAGCGGTGAGAAGGGAGGCAGTGGAAGCGAGGAGGAGGAAGACAATGGCGAAGATGAAGGAGGCGACGATGGTGGTGATGATGGTGGTGACGATGGTGGTGATGATGGCGGTGATGGTGGAGATGACGGATATGGCAGCAAGGGATCAAGCAAGGGATCGAGCAAGGGATCGAGCAAGGGATCTAGCAAAGGCTCCAGCAAAGGATCAAGCAAGGGATCGAGCAAGGGTTCCAGCAAAGGATCAAGCAAGGGATCAAGCAAGGGATCTAGCAAAGGATCTAGCAAAGGCGGTTACGGCAAAGGTGGTTCCAGCGAGAGCTCCAGCAAAGGTGGTTCCGATGAGGGCTCCAGCAAAGGCTCCAGCAAAGGCTCCAGCAAGGGTTCCAGCAAGGGCTCAAGCAAAGGAAAGGGAGGAGGCAAGGGCAAGGGAGGCTCCAAAGGCGGCTATGGCGGCGGTGACAGTGGTTCCGGAAGCGATGAGAAGGGAGGTGACAAAGGCGGAGACAGCGGCGAGAAGGGTAACGGAAACAGCGGCGGCGGCTATGGTGGCGGCTATGGAGGTTATGGCGGTCAGAGCGGCTATGCCGGAGATGGCCATGGAGGTTACAGCGGTGAGAAGAGTGGGTATGGCGGTGGCCACAGCGTAGGCTTGGGCGGAGGCTATGGGGGCTATGGCGGTGGAAGGCACTATGCCAGTTTGGAAGATTGTTAATAGATTCATACGATCCTTATTCCATCAAACTAGGTTGTTAACTGACGGATGTCCTGCAAGAGATGTTTTGCAGGACCGATCACTGCAAGAGACGGATTTTCGGCTTTACGCCATCCCCTCAAATTCTTCCGAATTTTTATAGCAAAATTTGGGCTTAAGTTCCATGTCATCATTTGCTCTTCATATCTATTTATTCCACTTCTTCCTCAGAGGATTATTTAACTCATTCCTTGTTCGAAGCCGCCAAGTTTTCTGGCGTTTAAAAGTCAATTTATATCGTGTTCTTGTACATTGTCTAGAAGTGTTCCAAACGTTAATTACTCGTTAGGTTCCCTTGTTAATCGTTACCTGTTGCTTGTTTAGGCTTGGTGCGAACTATGGTTGTGGAGAAGTCGACTGCCATAGGGCGCAGCGAAACTAAGTGTGCGACGAGTGAGGATTCGAGTGATAATTACTTGCTAAAAAGCTTTTTTGTTTAATTTAAAAACTTACTCTTGCAATCTTCACCCAACTCTACCATAAAATCACTTGAAATTTTCTTTAAATTAAACATCATCGCTTTCAAATATCATCATTATTATTATTATTATTATTTGTGAAGTGAATGCTGCACTCATTGTTATCAAGATTATGTACCAATGCTGTATTTATATTGCTATTGATTAAATATTTTTCATACATGAAATTATTCCTGTAGCTGTTGTTATTTGGAGCAGCCAAAATAGGTAGTACTATCTGACTAGTAAAGCATTAATATGATGACATCACTTTCCTTTTTGCACTTGAAGATAGTATGATTTCCTTTGTATTGCACATTATATTCCTGTATGTGCCTTCATACATAAGTCGTTTTTCTCAAAATACAACATTTAAAATGGCAGAGAAAATAGAAAACCACATTCCATTGTGATGTTTTAAATATTGAAAAGCTATGGGATTGGACTATTTTCTCGATTGTGCTTTAGGCCGTTTACAATTTTGTGCCAATTCCAAAGGGTGGGTTTGTCATAAAATCCTCAAGTTTCACATAATGGAATAATACCTTTTACCCCAGCTGCATCTTAGCCTAGATATAGAAACAAATTAGAAACTTTTGTTACTTTTATTATCGGTTTACAGGTGAAATTGAGAGGTAAGAACAACAGCATTTCCGCAATTGTTTTTTAAGTCTTGAAAGGGTGTGGACTAAAAAAAACCGAAAGTGCTTCAGGATGGACATGGTCCCACCTTGTTGCTCGGAAGGGTGACCTATAATTGTGTTATTCGTGACCACAGTCAACATAATTAATTTGCTTTTTAAAAGAGTGCATGCCTTAATTGGGTCGCATATCATTTAGAACTATGTGCTGAAGCCTTTTTCATAATCAGCTATAAGAGTTAACTAGTTAACAGCGCTCATTATGTAAAAACGAGAACTATTAACATGCCTGAAAAAGAATATAAAAGTTCAATGAAATATATTGATATACTTTTAAAATTAAAACATATGCTTAACAACTCAGGCGAGCCAAACAAGTTGTAAACCTGCTGTGACAAAATAACTTTCTTTTGATATTTTTCAATTTTCGCTTCCTGGAATTTGAGCTTTTAATTAATTTTACATATTCTTCGACAATTTCTTTATTTCCAGAAAAATAATGTAAAAATAGCCAACTTAGTTACTGTAGGTCAATTCAGGCAAGTCGTTGCCTCGGAAGAAAAATAACGATGACAATAAAACTTAAATATGGTGTTTTTATTTAGAAAAAAAAAATACATTTTTAATAAGAAACAACTTAAATGAAAACAAGGGTGGGCTACCTATCATTTATTTATTTTAAGTAGAAATCCGGCAATCCAGCAGTATTCCTTGTCTGTGACAAAAAAGATTTTAGTGTTTTTACCTTATTTAAAAAATTAAAGAAGTTTTCTTGAAAATCATTGACCCATAGCTCATAAGTGACTTTGACGGTCTGGTTTAGCCCCTTGCCATTAAACTGTAAAAAAAATATTTTAGGTGTTTCACCGTCATCAAATACTTAATCAATCTTTAAATTTGAATCCGTTTACATAAGACTTTAAAAGAACTAAACAAATTTCCCATAACATTGCTTAAACTTTTGCAAATGCTTGTTGTGTTTGGTTCTGTGGTTAGATGACGGTTTGGCTACTATCACCAGACACACAATTTCTTCCTGGTCCATGGTTCCATTAGCCATATCAGGCATAAGCAAGATATCAGGTTCTTGGAAAGTTACACATTAAGAAATTTAATAAGAAAGCGATCAAATCTGGCATCATTTCAAACAACCCTTATCATAACGGAAAATAGTCCAACGTAATGCGACCCTCCATTGCCTTCAGGGTTTGTTTGGTCTCATGTCTTAGCACGCTGCCCTACAAAGTCCAAAGAGGTAGCAGTCAGGAAGGCAGGCGTGGTCCAATGTCAGAAATTCGGTTTCTCTTTACTACCTTTTCCAGCCAGTTTCCCCCTCTCTTAGGAATTCACTTTTTATGGTTATCTATCACAAAATAGATTTAGGTTAATTTTATGGCTGTTTGGAGAAGTCGCTCCTAAAGTGTCGTTCACCTACATCGATTCACATGTTGCCGGAAGAAGCCTTAAACTGTTCTATTACATTGACAGTCACAAAAGCAATTTATGCCTTTCTGTACATGACAATACTTTCACACTTTACACAATATTTCAAGCAAATTTGAAGTTGTTGATCTTTTCGTCTAGAGTTTTTAAAATAGTTTAAAAAAATAATTACATTTATACGTTTGTGATCTTTTTCAGGTGGGTAATCCAAATGTGCTGTACTGGTTACCTTAACCTGGATGACGAATATCCTACTAATTAAGCTTATTTCTATTCTTCATTTGCTGCAAAACTCACCAGTCTTTTAATTTGTTTTTCATAGAACTACTTGGACCTTATCAGTGATAGCTAAACGAACGATACCAGCCGAACCGGCCAGTTAAGGTTAGTTTTCAGCAGTTGTTCACGCACAAGCACGCCGATTACATAACCAATCATATGGGGGTCACAATATGTTAATTACGTTTCATTTACCAACTCTTCTTTTTTCTTACAGATTAGAAGACGTTAATTACGTTAAGGAACTGAACGAATTTTGAAAATCGAGTCATAATTCACAGAGCTGCAGCGATTAGAACATTTAAATATTTGAATTTGCCGCCGACAC
The DNA here is from genome assembly GCA_033995625.1 of Ophyiulus pilosus. Lineage (NCBI taxonomy): Eukaryota > Metazoa > Arthropoda > Diplopoda > Julida > Julidae > Ophyiulus > Ophyiulus pilosus. Next base: position 1,120 of record JAUJYV010000621.1, on the reverse strand, counting down.
GTGCACAATAAGAAAGGTACGGCGCTGCTCCTCCATAAATTATGTCTACTTTACAAGACTATTTTGTTTACAACGCGAGTTTTTGTTGCATAAATGTCGTGTTTTTTGGCTTTTCCAACTCGCAATGACGTCAACTTTCAAATTCCGCCGGAAAAAACCCCGATTTGAAAGGTTGAATTTCCACCGAATTTTGAAAAAAAGGAAAGGCTATACAGACTTACCTTTTTTTTTGACCAAAAACAAAAATGTTCGTAAAATCTCACGGTTTTTTGCTTAAACCACGGCTAGACATTTGACTTAATTCCTGCGCCAGAAAAAACCCCGATTTTCTAACCACATTTTCCAAAAAAAATGTTTTAAGGAAGGAGTATGCAGGGATTATCCATAAATTCTGTTATGCATTACCTGCTATTAAAACAGGCTGTATCTCTGCTAATCATTGCCCTAAATTTAACCTGTTTGATTGTTTGAAGTCAATTGACGTCCTCTTTTATAATCCGGTGTCAAAAATCCAAATTGTCCAAAACAATGTTCCAAAATCTTCCAAAAACCCTTGTTTTTGTGCTTTTCGTTAATTTCTTGCAGAATATGAACAAAGACGTTACTTACGTTACGAAACCAAAGGAATTTTCAATATCGAGCTATAATTGACGAAGATATTGCGTTGCGGATTTTTTGGGGTGGAAGACGACGGGTGGGTGGTCAATTTTCGCCAAAATCTGTAAGTCGCTTTATCTCGGCTCATTCTTGCTCGATTTTCAAACTATTTGGTGATCCCGAAGCCAAATGACGCCCTCTTTCATAATCCGGTGTCAAAAATCCAGATTGTCCAAAACAATGTTCCGAAATCGTCCAAAAACCTTTATTTTCGCGCTTTTCGTTACTTTCTATTTACCAATTCGTCTTTTTTCCTGCATAATATGAAAGAGGACGTTACGTCCGTTACGAAACCGAAGGAAATTTCAAAATCGAGCCATAATTTACCGAGCTGCAGCAATTTGAACATTTGAACATTTGAATATATGAATATTTGAATTTGCCGCCGTGCACTATAAGAAAGCAACGGCGCTGCTCCTCCATAAATTATGTCTACTTTATGCAACCTTATTTTGCTTATAAC
>JAUJYV010000620.1:0-33613 GCA_033995625.1 Ophyiulus pilosus | reverse complement strand
AAATTGTGATAAAATGGTTCAAATTTGGTAAAAATTAGGATTAAATAGAACAATTTTACTAAAAATTTGGATAAAATGGTTCAATTTAGGTAAAAAAAGAACAATTTTGGTAAAAATTGGGATAAAATTGAACAATTTTGTAAAAATTGGGATAAATTGACTCAATTTTAGTAGAAATTGTGATAAAATGGTTCAAATTTGGTAAAAATTAGGATTAAATAGAACAATTTTACTAAAAATTTGGATAAAATAGAACAATTTTGGTAAAAATTGGGATAAATTAGAACAATATTGGTAAAAATTGGGATAAAATAGTTCAAATTTGGTAAATATAGTTTATAAAATAGAAACATTTGTCCAAATAGTAGAATTTTGGTAAAAATCGGCAATAAAATACCACAATTTTGGATAAATAGCAAAAATAGGCTAGAAAATTAACAATTTTAGCTAAAAAAGCAGAATTTCAGTAAAAATAGACGATAAAATATGAAAATTTGGCACAAATTGGCTAAAAAATATCAAAATTTTGGACAAAAAGTATCAAAACTTACTTCTCAAAACTTCAGAACCTAAAAACACAAAACAAAAAACAAAAAATGAAAAATTTCAAAAAATCATCAAAATTTGAAAAATTTCAAAAAACTCACCATGTCCAAAAAACGTCCTTTTTTGTGCAAAATTTCAACAAAAAATCCTAAAAAAAATTGAAAAATGTGAAAAAACCACAAGAATTCCATTTAAAATTGTGTTCATTAAGTTAGAAATTCATTTTTTTCACTTTTACATAAAATCGAACACGAAACGTATTAACGGATCGATCGATCGATCGATCCGTTAACTTTAACGTACGAAAAGCAACGACAAACGAAGAAACATCAGTGCTGCCAACTCACGACATTTTCAAAAAACTTTGCAAAAATTCATTCTAAACAAGTCAAAATTAAGTACGATTTTTTAACGGGCCGTTAAGTTGCGTCGCGGTTCTATTCGGCGCACGCTTGTCTAAAATTCTGTGAAAGTTTTTAGTATAAAAGTAGGCAAAACTGCAAAACTACTACCCATTTAGAACGCCGATGATCACCGCGGGAAAATCTACTGATCATCTTCTTGATCGGTCCAGGACGAACCGTTAAACCTTAACGAGGAAAGTTGATCGGCTAACGGAAGATTCAAAAATTAAACGGAACATCGCGACAGTTTTGGAGAAAAATTAGATAATTGATCGGGTGATCATGTTATTGATCAAAACTGATCAGCTCTAGAGAAAACTTGATCAAATGTTCAATACATTTTTTAAAAATGAACAAGTATTGATAACTTAAACGTAGTTTTAGGAATTGATCAACTGATCATTTATGTGATCTAGTGATCATAACTGATCAGGTCTAAATGGAACATTTTTGAAATGTTCAACATTTATTTTGACTAAATGAACAATATTTGATCCCTTCTAGAAGCAATTTTAAGAATTGATCAGATGATCAAAAACTGATCTTTCTCGTGGCAATATGTAATTCTGACTAACTGATCAAAAACTGATCAGTTCTTAAAGCAAATTATAATATTGACACAAGACTGATCAATTCTAGAAGAAACATTGATCAACTTATCAAAACTTGTCAGTTCACGAAGCATTATTGACAGATTGAGCAATGCTGATCACATGTCAAATTAAATTCAACAAATCAGTAAAACTTGATCAGTACTAGAAGCCATTGTGACTACATAATTTTACGTGATCAGGCTTGATCACAGACAGTTCATTAGTGGAAATTTGGCAATGGCAGTTGACTATTAATAATTTTGATCAATGCTAACTGACTTCTAAAACGTTGATCAACAGCAGTCGATTATCACAAGTTTGATCAACTACAATTGACTATCAAAACTGTTGATCAACGACTGTGGACTAACACAATTTTTAATCAATGGCAGCCAGCTATCTCGAGCTTGATCAACAGCAGCTAACTATTTAAAATTTGATCCATATGAGTTAGCTTTCGAAAATTTGATCAACGGCAGTCGACTATAAAGATTTTTGATCATTGTCAGCAGACTAAAAAGATGATCAACAACAGCCAGCTATCGCATGATTGGCAACAGCAGCTAACTATCTAAATTTGATCCATACGTGTTTTCTTTCGAAAGCTTGATCAATGACAGCTGACTGATGGAAATGTTGATCAACAGCAGTCGACCGTCAAAAATGTTGATCAACGTCAGTCGACTATCGCACGCTTGATGATCACTGCTAACTATCTAAAATTTGATCATTTCGCATTGACTTTTGAAAGCTTGATCAAAGGCAGCTGACTATCTAAAATGTTGATCAATGGCATTTGACCATAGTAAGCTTGATCAAAGGCACTTGACCATAGAAAGCTTGATCAATGGCACATGATCATAGGAAGCTTGAACAACGGTACATGACCATAAAAAGCTTGATCAGCGGCACTTGGCCATAGAAAGCCTGATCAGCGGCACTTGGCCATAGAAAGCCTGATCAGCGGCACTTAACCTTAGAAAGCTTGATCAACGGCACTTGGCTATAGAAAGCGTGATCAACAGCACTTCACAATAGAAAGATTTGATCAGCAGCAATTGACCAAAGAAAGCTTGATCATAGGCAGCCGACTATCTAAAATGTTGATCAATGGCATTTGACCATAGAAAGGTTGATCAGCGGCAATTGACCGTAGTAAGCTTGATCAATGGCAATTGACCATAGAAAGCTTGATCAAAGGCAGCTGGCTATCTAAAATGTTGGTCAACGGCAATTGACCATAGAAAACATGATCAACGGCAATTGGCTACAGAAAGCTTGATCAGCGGCACTAGACCATAGAAAGCTTGATCGAATGCGGTTCATTATCAAAAATGTGATCATGCGTCGCAAAGTTCCGCTTAAAATTGAATGTTCCGTTTCTGGATTTCTACAGGAAGTCTCCTTCCGCAAAAAAAAAGGCCATCGTCGAGGCAACTCTGGTTTTCGATGTTTTCGATGTTGCCGAAGCAACTTTTTCTCCTGATCAGGCTAAAAAAGGAAAGAAATTTCCATATCAAAATCGAATTCTAACCCTGTTTGTGAAGGCCGGCATCGGAATGAAATTCGCTAACGACAAATTAATCAGAATTTGATAAGGCCATCATCCGATTCAACGAGGCTCTCGTGGGATTGATCGAGGAAATGTCTGGTCATCTGATCAATCAAATGATTGTTGGCGATTGTTGCTTACGTGATCAGTGTTGGCCTCAACCTAAAACATCTCATACAGACACTCGTTGTGCAGTGATCAGATTATTGATCAACGATATTTCGCGGTCAAACAATGATCACAAAGTTTGCATTACTCTGATCAACACCCGGTTCACGACAGTACATTAGTGATCCACCAGATATCCAGATCGCCCAATTACTTTACTGATCAACATTGATCAGCTACAAGTACCAATGAAGGCTGATCAGTAAATTACTGATCAATAAACCCGATCGAAGAAACAACGAGTGTTGATAATTTCCTGATCATTTTAGGCTGATCAAAATTTTCTTCTGGCCAACTGTTTCAAGAAACACCTAGTTGGCAGTTTACTGATCAACCTTATGACTTTAGGTTGATCAAGTTTGATCAGTGCTTAAGGTTGATCAAAGTTGATCAGTAAACTGACTCAAGAAACAGTTTGTTGGCAGTTTACCGATCAACTATAGTCAGTACTCGAGGTTGATCAGTACTTAAAGTTGATCAGGTAGCTGATTCAATGTTGATCAGTAGCCAGGTTTTCTGAACCGTTTAAATAAACAAAATTGTGTTGGCAGTTTACTGATCAACCTTAATCAATACTTAAGGTTGATCAAACTTTAGCATTTCCTCGAAAAACAATTCCACAACACAACAACAAAACCGCAACGTGGTTTTTGATCGCGGTTCAACCACGCGTATCTTCAACCAAAGCCGGATCAGTCTCGTGTCCAAATGATCAACCGATCAAGAGAAAAAAACCCGATGAAATGTTGAATACGAGGCATCGTGAACTGAAAACAAATCTTGATATTTTGGACCACAACTTAAGATGTCGCCACGTGGTTACTCCGCATCGCGGAACTCCAACCACGGCATTTATGATGCTTATGACTATGATGACCACCGTTATCCACGGCGGTAATGCGCTGCGGCATCGGGTTTTTTTGCGGTTTTTAGGAACAACTTTAACGGCACAACTTAACCGCTAACATTTAATGAGCGCAACTTACGTTCCACGCAAGTTAACGCAACTTTAAACCGCGTAAAAGTTCCGCGGTTGCAGTAAGACTGCCGCAAAAACAAATTTCCAAAAACCGCAAAAGTCTTAAAGTTCTTGTACCGTGCATCTGATCATGTATTGATCATGATCCGAGATCCCTGTTTGTTCTGAGGTTGATCACCGGGTTAAGCGGATTCCGTGGCTGCAGTCGTGGTTAGTCGTACTTCTGCGCCCACATCTTCCGTAGTCAGTCCCGATCCGATGTCCTCTTTTGTCCTGCGGTTAATAGCTGTGGTCGGTGGTTCCGCAGTAATGGTCGGTCATTGTGGATTGTGTTTCCGGTTCCGGTTGATGACCGTCATGGTGGTTCTGCGTTTGTGGTTGCGGCCAGTCGTAATTCAGCACCCGCCGCACTCGTAGTTTGTCCGTAGTCCGTTTGTAGTTCGTCCCGATCAGAGATCCCTGTTTGTCCTGCGGTTGCTCACCGCGGTCGGTGGTTCCGCGGTTGCGGTCAGTCGTACTTCTGCGCCCACTTCATGTCGTCGTCCCGCGGTCTGTATCCCGTAAGTTTCTCGATGAGCCTCTCGAGCGAGGGCCAGAACCGCAGCTTTTCCAGCGGATAGTTGAGCCACCCCGTGGTTATGCAGAAGTAGGTTTCGTGGGGCGCTACGTGGTGGATGCGGTGGTGGCGCCGCGGCAGAATTATGTGGCAGTCTTGTAAAAAGACCACCCACCGTGGAAGACCGAAATAAGTATGGGACCACTTGTGTATCTGCGAATAAAGCGGAGACAAATTGCATTGCGGTTGTGCGAATAAAGAGATTGCGGATACTACCGGATCGAACCACCGTGATTTGGAACTGCGGCGAAATTGGACAATTTCGAAGATGTATTTGTATGCGGATTAGAAAAACATTTTTGTGGATTTACGAGCACTTTTTTTTGTGGATTTCTGAACACTTTTCTGTATTTGTGGACACTTTTTGTGGTTATTAAACACTTCTTGTGGCTCTGAAATACTGGCGGGGCATTTACGAACACTGTTTAGATTTTTGAACACCTTTTGTGGTTATTAAACGCCTTTTGTGGTTATTAAACGCCTTTTGCGGTTATTAAACGCCTTTTGTGGTTATTAAACGCCTTTTGTGGTTATTAAACGCCTTTTGCGGTTATTAAACGCCTTTTGCGGTTATTAAACGCCTTTTGTGGTTATTAAACGCCTTTTGCGGTTATTAAACGCCTTTTGCGGTTATTAAACGCCTTTTGCGGTTATTAAACCCCTTTTGCGGTTATTAAACCCCTTTTGCGGTTATTAAACCCCTTTTGCGGTTATTAAACCCCTTTTGCGGTTATTAAACTCCTTTTGCGGTTATTAAACCCCATTTTGCGGTTATTAAAACACCTTTTGTGGTTATTAAAAACACTTTTTGTGGCTCTAATAAGCTCGCGGGGTATTTACTAACACTTTTTTGGATTTTTGGACCCCTTTTGTGGTTATTAAACCCCTTTTGTGGTTATTAAACCCCTTTTGTGGTTATTAAACCCCTTTTGTGGTTATTAAAACCCCTTTTGTGGTTATTAAACACCTTTTGCGGATATTAAACTCCTTTTGCGGATATTAAACCCCTTTTGTGGTTATTAAACCCCTTTTGTGATTATTAAACACCTTTTGTGGTTATTAAAACACCTTTTGTGGTTATTAAAACACCTTTTGTGGTTATTAAACACCTTTTGTGGTTATTAAACCCCTTTTGCGGATATTAAACCCCTTTTGCGGTTATTAAACCCCTTTTGTGGTTATTAAAAACACCTTTTGTGGTTATTAAAAACACTTTTTGTGGCTCTAATACACTCACGGGGTATTTACGAACACTTTTTTGGATTTTTGAACCCCTTTTGTGGTTATTAAACACCTTTTGCGGTTATTAAACACCTTTTACGGTTATTAAAAACCCCTTTTGTGGCTCTAAAACACTCGCGGTGTATTTACGAACCATTTTAGTGCTTTCCGAACACCTTTTGTGGTTACAAACCATTTTTGTCCTTTTTCGGACTTCTTTAAGGATTTGCCAACACTTTTTGGGGGCTTGGAGGCCTTCGATCTACCAAAATCCACATCCAGCCGCAGCGGTCCAAAGCGCGCTGGTGTTCCGATCCAAGTTGGTCTCCAAATTTCTCACCTGATTTGTCATCGCAACAAACAGCGCCAAAAGGAACATGTAACAGGTGAACGAATATCCCCTCACGATGGCCTCGTGGTCGTGCGTGCAGAAGTTAAAGGCCATCAGCGCCAACGAAGGAATTGTCAACATGAAGTTGTCGCCGTTGGTCTCGATGAAGTCGTGGCGCGTTATAGAGGTAGGATCGATGTGATGCTCGCGGAATGGACGGATGAAGTTCTAAAGGAGCGACAAAACAACACGATTAGCATTACGGGAATTAACGAGTCTTTAGGTTAGGGCCTTCTTAAGCGGGAACATTTATCGAATGAAAGTTCTTCAAATACGCAAATCTTTAACGGTAGGATTTGTATTAATCAGCCGATACGTCTATAAAAATATACGGCAGAAGACCGTTAAGGAGTCTTTGAAGGGACCAGAGTGTTAGGTTAGGGCCTTCTGAAGCGGGAAGATTTATCAAACCTTCATTCCAAGCAATAGTGGTACGGAAAACTAGCGGTAGTTTAACGGCAAGTTTTGTATTAACAAGCCGTTATTTTTATAAAAATTGTACAATAGAACAATACGGCGAAATCCCGTTAAGAAGTTTATAAAGGAACCAGAAGGGTTAGGGCCTTCTTAAGCGGAAACATTTACCGAATGACAGTTTTTAAACCAATCTTACGAGGAAATCTCTTAACGGTGGGATTTGTATTAACAAGCCGATATTTTTATAAAAAATTATACGATATAATACTTCGATAGAATCCCGTTAAGGATTCTTTGAAGGGACCGCAAGGTTAGGACCTTCTGAACCGGTAAGATTTATCGATCCGGTTTCAGAATTGGACTTCGAAACGCAACGTTTCCTACACGGGGAATTTCATTCCCTGATTTCCACCATTTTAAAATCTCGCAAAGTTGGCATAAGGGCAAAAAGGCCCCAGAAGACTCACCTTGCCAAGTATGGGCAGTTCTACGGAGCCCCACGTATCCGCTCCCCAGTGCACGAGGCCGCTGGCAAAGTCGGCCGTTATGATACCGCTAACTAAAACAAGAAAAATAAAAAGCATTAAAGATCTCTTTTAAGACCTTCGTTAAGATTAGCGGACCCTTCCAAACCTGACATTAAGGACCTTTTTAACCAATCGCATTAACTATAATTCAAGCTCTAGCGCCACGAATGTTCACGAAGATGAAGTGCCGCGAATCGAGTGGTTAGTATTGAATTTTTAATGCATTTGTCAGGGGATCATTCGTTAGCTACAAATGTTCCCCGGAGTAATTTAACGGCAGCTGTAATTAACGTCGGTATTAATCCTGGATCAATATTCCACGAATTTCGCTCCGTTCTTAAACTGTCATCGCGTTGCGTGCGTTGAGAGCGAAGTTAACGGACGAATGATAAGGGCCGATGACACTCCGTTATCGAAACAAAACTTCGTGCCGCGCTTCGAATCAATTTTACACGAGACGTATATTTGTTCCCGCGTGAATATCGGGATAAACTGGAAATGTAGGGATTAGCCGGAAATTTCTGGGAACTTTGAGATAAAATTTTGGGATAAAACAAAATGGTTGAGGACTAGTTAAGGAATTTGGGATACAAGAAAACAATTTTTTATTAACTGGAAATTTATCGGGATAAAACAGAAAATTTGGGGGATAAACGGAAATTTCTGGGAGCAAAGCATAAATTTTCGGGATGAACCAAAATGTTTGAGGATAAAAAAAGGAAATTTGGGATACAAGAGCACATTTTTGTATTGTATAGAAATTTTCGGGATAAAACAAAAAATTTGGGGAATAAATGGAAATTTCTGGGAGCAAATCATAAATTTTAGGGATGTACCAGAATGTTTGAGGATATAAAAGGAAATTTGGGATACAATAGCACATTTTTGTACTGATTACAAATTTTCGGGATAAAAAAAATTTAGGGATTAAAAATAAATTTCTGGGAACTTTAAGACTATTTTTTTAATAATTAAATATTTTCAGGATAAAAGAAAATTTTTGAACTATCCAAAAATTTCTGGGAAGTTTGGGACAATACAAATTTACAAATTTGTGGGGTAAACCCAAATGTGGACAAAGACAGAAATTTGGGATACACGAGCAAATTTTTTTATTAACTGGAGATTTTCGGGATAAAATTACAAGCTTGATGGTTGAAAGAATAACTTTTGGGATAAACCAGAAAAAGAAAAAAAATCAGGGATAAATTAGAAAATTTGGGGATAAATCCAACAATTTCCGGGATAAAAGTGAAAATTTCTGGATCAACTAGAAATTTCCGGGATAAAAGCGAAATTTTAGGATTAAACAGAAATTCCCGGGATAAAAGAAGAATTTTAGTGAAACTCGTGACATTTTGGGGATAAAACTGCTTTACGTTTCGCTACTTATGCTTTTGTTCCAACGGCAGTTTCGAAGATCCGTGGTTCCGGGTCCGTGAGTCTAACGAGGCGTTAAAGCGATGTCGGATGTCCTAAATTAAACGACTCGGCATCGGCTACAAATCGATAGTTAGCGAATCGATGGATGATGATGATGATTACGGCAATGCACACCTCGCGCATTCCGTGACTTGGAAAGAACACTTGTTGATGTTCCGATACCTGTCAAGGTGAAGTTCGCGTTTCATCAAACGGACGATCAAATCAATCGACCGTTATCGGGGGAGGAAAAGACGTCACGTCAGCAAAATTACCTCCTGTCGAAAAGCAGCGGCACGCCATTATGGATACATTCAGCGGATACTATTTCGGAACACATTGTTCCCCAGGACATTAAACAGAAAACATTAAGAAAAATATGATACGGAACGAAGGAATTTCCTGTAATTTCCAGGAAATTTCAATAAGTGGCAACTGGCTTATGAAAACTACGATTGATAATTATCAAGCGGTTGGTTAAGACTTGTTCAGACAGCGGGTTAAGACATTAGGTAAGACTTAATAAGACAGTGGTTAAGTTATTGGATAATACAATAGTTAAACTGGGGAATATAACAGGTGAAGACGGTGGATAAATTAGTGGGCAAGACAGCGAATAAGATATTGGTTAAGACAGTGGCTAACGTAGTTTGGTTGGGCAGGATCTACGGGTCTTATCGATAACTAAGGCTATAAAAGGGCCCGAGGAACAGCGGATCAATCCTGGAAAGAGATGGTGGTTCAATTGTTTAAGACAGTGGTGAAGACAGTATGTTTACCCGCTGCAAATACGATGCTGGTCCAGTTCTGCACTTGGAAATGGAGACACAAATGGTAAAAATTGAAGGCCGTGAGTAAGACGCACATCACGATGCAAATCACCTCCTGAACCCTTTTTCCTAAAAAAATACAAAAAAAAATAAAACGTATAAATACAAATTAATAAATACCGCATACCGGATCTCGGTTACGTTACGTTGACAAAAAATACCACGAAAGGATTCCATTTTATTACCGGAAACAACGCGGAGACGTTTTCCAAAAATAAGTTTACTACCGAACAGTTTTTCCAACTCGAAGACATAAAAAAACTCAAAAGAGAGATTTTGCGGCAACAGAAATCTTGAAAAATAAAACAATACGCGAAAGTTGTATGTATTTCGGTGAAAGTTTAAAATACGGGAGGATCCGGAATACCGTGGGGTTGAACGGACCCAACGATCGAACCAGAAACCAGTTACTTGCAAAACGAGGACCTTAAGGTCCCCGGCTATGTGTTTCGGTCATTGTCGGTCACTTAGTGTTGTGAGTTGGAGTGATTTAGTTGAAGTGGGAGTGGATTTGTGGTTGTGGGAGTGGTTTAGTTGGAGTGGGAGTGGATTTGTAGTTGCGGGAGCGGATTTGTGGTTGTGGGAGTGGTTTAGTCGGAGTGGGAGTGGGAGTGGTTTAGTTGAAGTGGGAGTGGATTTGTGGTTGTGGAAGCGGTATAGTATAAGTAGGTGATGTTGGTCAGTAGAAAGGAGTAGTTTAGTGGTAGCAGGAGTGGGAGTGACTTAGATGGAGTTGTAACAAAATTAATTGTAGTAGGAGTGGCTTAGGGGTAATCTAAGTAGGAGTGACTTGTCCGTAGTAGAAGTAGGGGCTTGGAAATAGTAAAATAGTGAAGGTGACTTAGCGGCAGGCCAAATGGAAATCGCTTAGCAACAGTTGGTAGTTGTAGCAGAAAATTATCAATAGTAGAAGTGGCGGAAGTAACAGAATATTATTGATTACATAAGTGGCTTACGGGTAGTTTAGGTGGGAGTGGCTTAGAAGTAGAAGGAGTTGCAGCGTAATATTATTAATTACTGGAGTGGCTTACGGGTAGTTTAGGTGGGAGTGGCTTAGAAGTAGTAGGAGTTGCAGCGGAATATTATTAATTACTGGAGTGGCTTACGGGTAGTCTAAGCAAGGGTGACTTGAAATAGTAGGAGTGGCTTGGGAGTAGTCTTAAGTGGGAGAGGCTTGGAAATTGTAAGGGTAGCTTATGGATAGCCTAATGGGAGTGGCTTAGCAGTAGTAGGAGTTGTAGCGGACAATAATACTAGTAATAGGTAACGGGTAGTCTAAGCGGGAGTGACTTGAAAATAGTGGGAGTGGCTTATGGGTAGCCTAAGCGGGGGTTGACTTGTAAATAGTGGGAGTGGTTTAGGAGTAGTCTTAATTGGGAGTGGCTTGGAAATCATAAAGGCAGCTTTAGTGGGAGTGGCTTAGCAGTAGTAGGAGTTACATGTAGTCTAAGCGGGCGTGACTTGAAAATAGTGGGAGTAGTATTAAGTGGGAGTGGCTTGAAAATCATAAGGGTAGCCTAAGCGGGAGTGGCTTAGCAGCAGTATGCGTTACAGGTAGTCTAAACGGGCGTGACTTGAAAATAGTGGGAGTAGTTTGGGAGTAGTATTAAGTGGGAGTGGCTTGAAAATCATAAGGGTAGCCTAAGCGGGAGTGGCTTAGCAGTAGTAGGAGTTACATGTAGTCTAAGCGGGCGTGACTTGAAAATAGTGGGAGTGGTTTGGGAGTAGTCTTAAGTGGGAGTTGCTTGGAAATCATAAGGGAGTGGCTTAGCAGTAGTAGGATTTGTAGCGCGGATAGTCTAATCGAGGGTGACTCGGGAATAGTAGGAGTGACTTTACGTAACAAGTACGTTCGCAACTGTTCTACGCGAGTACAGGTCGATTTTTCAGTCGTATTCATCCGCGAATCGGATATCGTATAATCATGTCGACAAATTCTTCGACAACAAAATACAGAAAATAATAATACAATAAATATTTCTGTTCCCATTCTTCCTCTTGCCACCTATCGTGACTTATTTAGAATTGTGTGTTGCCAAAGCGGCAAAAGGTTGCCAAATGTGTGATTAGCGAACTTTCGTTGTCTCGGCAACGCGTCGCGCTAAACATTGTCGCGCGATAAGCCGCAAACTGTCCCACAAAACTGTTTATTTATTTTTAACATTTTTTTGATAAAAACAGATTAGGAAGAAAATTTGACATCCGCAAACAAGAAAATTTTCAGAAATTTCTTAATATTTGCGCACAAAAAAATGTTTTGCAAAAATTCACTAAATTTTACCAAGAATTTCAACTAAAATTTAACCCTTACTGTAACAGTACTGTAAATTGGTGCTGCTTACAGTGTGATGTATCGTATCGCGATGACAGCGAAGACCGAAGGGCCCAAAGACACACAAATGGCCCTTTGCCAAAAGGAATATTGAGTCAATTCGAATGTAAAATTCATGACCAATTGGTCTGTCTTCCAAAATAGAGATTTTTTGGCAGAAATTTGTGTCTTTATCTTATTTATTATTTTGTTTTTTTTGGCAACAAAAACTTTTCTGAAAGTCACCTTCATTTGGATCTCATTGGCAAATGTCAAGAAATTGGAAGATGAAGAAGACAGGACACTGTCTGCACTTTATCTTGATCATCATCAGGATTCTGGAACTGGGTCAGTATGGCACTGGATTTGAATTAGATATCTGGATAATGTACTGGCAATTTGATTACCTCGGTTTAGTTTCCAGATCAACCGGATGCCGGTACTGGATTTTATAGTTGCTGGTACTTGATCAGTCAAGTTTGTAAGTGTTATAGCACTAGATCAAAAAGATCCTGGTACTGGGTCAGTGAAACCTTTGATCATTAAGGTGCTGGTACTGGATGATTATGGTTTTGGTACTGCATCAGCAGTTTTAGTACATGATCAGTAAGGTTTTGGATCATTATGGCTGTGGTAATGGATTATTAAAGTTTTTGGTACTGCATCAGCCGAGCTTGAGTACTTGATCAGCCAACTTTTGGATCATTAAAATCATAGTACTGGATCATTAAGTTTCTGGTACTGCATCAGCAGTTTTAGTACATTAAGGTTTTGGATCATTATGGCTGTGGTACTGGATCAGCAAAGGTTTTGGATCATTAGAGTTTGGTACTAGATCAGTAAGGCTTTGGATCATTACAGCTATAGTACTGGATCAATAAGATCCTGGTACTTGATGAGCAAAGTTCTAGTACTATAGATCAGTAAGATTTTGTTTCTTGATCAGCATGGTTTTGTTACTGGACAAGTAAGGTTTTGGATCGTCAGAATTATGCTACTTGATCAATAAGGTCCTGGTATTTGATCAGCAGGGTTCTGGTACTAGATCAGTAAGATTTCGTTTCTTGATCAGCAGGGTATTTGTAAAGGTCCAGTAGGGTTCTGGAACTTGATCAGCAGGGTTTTGGATCAATAAAGTTCCTGTAAAGGCCCAATAGGATTTGGGTACTTGATCAACAGGGGTTTGGGTCAATAAGGTTCTGGTACTTGATCACAGGAACAGAAACACTGTCTCGTAAGAGCTCTAGATCTTAACTCCGGTTAACCGTATTGATCAGGTTAATTTCGAATGTTTGGGTGAACTTGATCAGCTTCCGAAAGACGGAACACAAGCTGACCTTTGACCCTCGTATATCACTGTCTAGAAAAGCCAACAGTCCCGTGAAAGCAGTGAACTATTCCCGAAACGGTAATTGAAAAGGTAGTTTTAATTAAGCCTCGAAAAGGTACTTAATGGGTCCCTAGGCCCTTTGCTTCCCCCCTTTAGGGCCCTAAGGCTACCGAAATGGAATTAAAGGAGGAGGGGTTTAATTAGCCTTTAATAAAAGCCTATTAAATGTCAAATGTGAATCTTTTTTGTGCCAAAAATAATAATAACTGAATAAGTGAATTAACCACACCCAAAACACAAAAATAATCCACTTTTTAGCAGAAAATCACTCAAATTAGGCCTTGTTTTGGCTTTCTTTGGCAGAAATTTCTAGATTTAGGCGAAAAAAACGAGGAAATTTGGAAATTCTGGGAAAATGTAGTATTTTAAGTATTAAAAGTTTGCTAAAATTCATCTAAAATACAGTCAAAATATTTGTTATTTCTATCGAAATTGTCAAAATGCACGAAAAATTAACAGAATATTCTGTAAATTTAGGTACAATTTTGTCAAAACATCATAAAAGTTTATTAAAATAGCTAAAATTGCGTCTAAATTTTAAAATTTCGCCAAAAATTGCGTCTGAATTTTAAAATTTCGCCAAAAACTGTCAACATTTTGTCAAAACTTGTTTAAATATTCCCAAAATACATTTAAATATTCTCGAAAACTTTTAACATTGTTAGAATTATGTAAAAAATGTAAAAAGTTTGTCAAAACTTGCTTAAATTCTGAAAAATATATTTTTATAAAGTGTTAAAATTGTCAAAATTGTCTAAATTGTTCAAATTTCTATAAAATGTAATTATAAAAAATAGCTAAAAATTGGCGAATTAAAATAAAAACGTTATCAAACTCGTTTCAGTTATTTAAACAACTACAAAAATTTCACGCGAAAACCATGTTTTTAAATTTCTGTCAGAATAATTTCAAAATTACCAAAAATTCTGTCACAATTCGCTAAAATTCTGCCAAAATCAATGAAAATTTGGGTGAAAAAAAAAGGTTAAAAATCGGTGAATTAAAATAAAAACGTTATAAAACTTGTTTCACAAATTGCATACTTAAAAAAATTACAAAACAAGCTTTCGAATTTCTGTCAAAATCAATTTTAAAATTCCTCTACAATTCGTTATACAATTCTGTCAAAAACACCATTAAAATTGTGCGAAAAATTGCTAAAAAATGGGGTAAAAATTGTGTGAAATTTTGCTCAAAATTGGGGTAAAAATTGTGTGAAACTCGTTTCATAAATTACACGATTAAAGAAATTTCACGCAAAACCACACGTTGAAATTTCTGTCAAAATAGTTTGAAAAGTACAAAAATTTATTTTACAAATGGTTAAAATTCTGCCAAAAACGTGCTTAAAATGTGTGTGAAAAATAGCTAAAAACAGTCGAATAAAAGCGTTATAAAAGGTAATTTTCTAGTCGTTGTATAGAGGAAATTGGTCCCTAAAAAGTGTTTGGCACAAAGTTGTAAAACCTGGTTGAAACAGCTCTCTAATAAAAAAGCAGCTGAAACCGACCTCAAATTTGTTCATTTTTCACTTCATTGCCATCGCAGTTTTGGCTTTCAAAAAATTGCACCTCGATCGAAACATTCAATCGTTATCACAAAAAAAAACCACCACTGTTGAAAATCTTGTAAAACTGACGCAGACAGTTGCGGAACAAACACGTTTAAGGTTAATAACAAATCGCATATTTGGGAAAACTTTCTTCAAAAACCAGTCTGAGAAAAAAACCTGATTTAGGTCGTCACAAATTCTCGCTACCAAAACTGGATTAATTAGAAAAGGTACTGTCCTACTTTTGACACTCCACTGTCAGCCAACTATTTCAACAAAAGTTAGGCGAAAAAAACCCTCATTAAATCGATACACTTTCGTAGAAAGTGAAATCTAACGTTAACGCGTTTTCTGGGGACAGTACCAGACCTTTGAAGACGGTATCGTGACTTTTTAGGGAGAGACAATGACATTTGGAGACAGTACTAGACAATTGGGGGCAGAATTTTTAATTTGGAGAGAGGAAGGGACATTTGGGGACAGTGACGTGTCTTTGGAGACAGTACCATGACCTATGGGCGCAGTCTCGTGCCATTGGGAAGAGAAAGTGGTATTTGGAGACAGTACCGTGTCTTTGAGGAAAGGAAATGACGGTTGGAGACAGCAACAGACCTAGACAGTAGCGTCCGTTTGGGGGAGAGGAAGTGGTATTTGGAGACAGTACCATATCTTTGGAGACAATTTTGGCAGTGTTTGACAGACATGCTTTAGATATCACTGATACCAGACAGTTGGGGACAGGAATTTTGGAAAGACGACACGACCTTTGAAGACAGAACAGTAGTATCCAGGACAAGCCAAAAAGGTTGTCAAGGTTATCTTCTACAGCCCACGACAGCAGCTTTTCTGGCTTTTCCGGAGATAGTACCTCACCTTGAAGACAGTATTCTGGCTGTCTAGGGACAGTAACACATCCTGAAGACAGGACAGTTACGAGGCGACATTAATTGGGATACTCGACAACCTAAGCTTTCTAGGTGATCCTACACAGCCTAAGACAACAGCCATTCCCTGCTTTCCCAGGGACAGTACCTCACCTTGAAGACAGGACAGTCGTAAGCTTTATAACCGTGGGGACAGTAACACATCCTGAAGACAGGACAGCTACAGGCAACATTAATTGGCGTAGTCGACCACCTAAGCTTCCTATGTGATCCTACACAGCCTAAGACAGCAGCCATTCCTGGCTGTCCCAGGGACAGTACCACACCTCGAAGACAGGACAGTGTCTCCACTGTTTCATTAGCATCCAGGACAACCCAAAAAGGTTTCATTATGATTTTGGACAACCTAAGAAGCTTCCAAGGTGATCCTACACAGACTCAGACAGCAGCCATTCCTGGCTTTCCCAGGGACAGTACCACGCCTTGAAGACAGGACATTCGTGGGCTATATTCATCGGGATCCAAAAAAGCAGCCTATTCTGGCTGTCTGGGTACAGTAACACATCCTGAGGACAGGACAGTTATGGGGCAACATTAACTGGGATACTCGACCACCTAAGCTTCCAAGGTGATCCTACATGGCCTAAGACAGCAGTCTTTTCTGGCTTATCCAGGGACAGTACCTCAACTCGAAGACAGGACAGTGTCTCCACTATTTCATTAGCATCCTGGACAACCCAAAAAGGTTTCATTATGATCTTGGACAACCTAAGAAGCTTCCAAGGTGATCCTACTCAGACAGCAGCCATTCCTGGCTTTCCCAGGGACAGTGCCACACCTCGAAGACAAGACAGCGTCTCCACTATTTCATTAGCGTCCGGGACAACCCAAAAAGGTTTCATTAAGATCCCGGACATCCCAAGAAGTCCCCATTACCTCACCCATTACCTGGCGATTGTAACCCACGTAAAATGGCCACACCTACCGCCTTATCAATCCCATTATTTTCACGCGAATTAAGCGTCCTTAAAGCTTCATTTTCAACACATTTTCGACACAATTGGCGTGAAATTCAGGCAGAAATAACCTCACGAAGCCATGAAACCAAAATCCAGCAAAAAGCAGACAAAAATAGCAGACCAAAAAGCAGATCGTGAGACGCTCGACGACGACGACGACGCCGATGTAAAAGCCGGGTGTTGGCTTCCTGGTTATAATAACCCTAGTACAAAAAGGTGTCTTTACCTGTGCTGTAGAGGTTGGCGAGTTCTTTGGCCCCAGCGTGATTTGGTCCCCACCT
Organism: Ophyiulus pilosus; assembly: GCA_033995625.1. Lineage (NCBI taxonomy): Eukaryota > Metazoa > Arthropoda > Diplopoda > Julida > Julidae > Ophyiulus > Ophyiulus pilosus. The sequence continues at coordinate 16,510 of JAUJYV010000620.1, read as the reverse complement.
AAGCCTGCTGAGTTCTTCTTCGGTGCTGCCAACGGATGAATTAACGTTGGAATTGGGGTCGTCTTCGGGCATTGAATTCTCGTAGATTTCTTTTTCAGTCTTGTACGGCGCGGGAGGGAGAAGCGCTTGAGAAGCCATGCTTTGGAACTGCTTTCAAATGCTGCCAGGCCTGAAGATTCCCGCAGCCGCATACAAATATTAAATTATAAAAAAAACGGGGGCTCAAATCAAAGGGACCGCAACCTCCTGCTCCTTCGAAGACCGAGGCTCGAATGACCCAACCCTTGTTCTTACCAAGGAACGGACGGCACGAGCGCCGTTGCCATGTTCCGAATTGTGACGCTTTACGGCGGATGGACCAATGGCGGGGGTGAGCGGATCTGCGGGCGATGTAGCTCGGATTTGAACCAATAGGAATCGAAGCTCGTTTGAATAAACCAATCGAATCTGGGAGCCTCGCTGCGACCAATATTGAAGGAACGGGGGCACGAGCGCCGTTGCCATGTTCCAAATTGTGACGCTTTACGGCGGATGGACCAATGGCGGGGGTGAGCGGTTCTGCGGCCAATATAGCTGAGGGTTGGAATAACAGTTATTGCTCGTTAAGTGGCCAATCGTATGAAGGTGTCTTTCTGCAGCACTCATGATACTGATTTGAAGAACCAATCGTACGAAAGTGCCATTCCGTATCAACGCAATTGACTCTCAATGTGACCAATCGCATGAAAGAGCCTCTCTCTACGTATAGATACAAATTTGGCCAATAGATGCGAAGGTGCCAGTCGGCGCCTAGCAAACATTAAAAAAGTTATTCGAATCGTCTGCTACTTACCGACAGTCATGAATTCGTTCGTTTCCAGCATAAAATTCTCCATAATCCGATGCGCGAAAAACGGATCTGTAAAGATAAACAAGATTTCAGTGAGATGTTGCGCAACGACGGCACAACAGTCGAGTTCAAACCCCCTGAGAAACATAAAAGCCAGGGCAGCTGGATGCGAGGTACACACAACTTACAAATACACTAAGCCTAGGTTCAAATTCACTATTTTTCATTGGTTTTTTTTAGTTATTTAAAAGGTAATAACTTCAATAATACCACGGCACTACTAAACAGCCAAGTACCTCTTTTAAAAAACGTCACTAAACTACATTTTCTCGTCAGAATACTGCCGTAAAACACTACACCGATAGTAGAGAGTTTGAGCCAGCCAACGTTAACGTTAACGGGGAACAGCGCTGGCGGGCCGGAATGTCAAGGACTACCCTATGCGAAGCGTGGCATTCCAATGACATTCCGGGCCGCTAGCGCTGTTTATCGTTATCGTTAACGTTGACGTTGGCGTTGGCTGGCTCAAACTATCTACTGTCGAAAAACTACACTGTCACTGTTGAAAATAGCGCCTCGTAACCACAAAAGTCTATAAAAGCTGAGTGTGAGCGCTCGGCGACTGCCCCGCAACCACGGAACACGTAATCTAAGCACTCGCCAAACTTTTCGTTCCAGGAGCAATATTTCGCGGACTATCGCCGCACGACCGTGGTAGCGGGCAACGGCGGCAACGGAGCCGTATCGACCTTGCACCTGTTTGCTAACCCTTTTGCGGCTCCATCGGGCGGCGATGGCGGCAACGGTGGCCACATCATCTTCCAAGGCAAGCGGAACGCCGAAAGGTCTATTGGTTGGGGGCCTTTATTGCGGCAGCTGCTCCTTTTTAACGTAACGTTACTTTTGTCCAGCTTCCAAGAGTGTGAGATCGCTGTACCTCGTGGAAAACACGTACCAAGGGGAACACGGCGAGAAAGGCGGACGTACGGACTGCACCGGAAAAAGCGGAACTCACACCTTCATCCAAGTACGAAACTGATGGGGTCCCAAAGCCCAGAAGCACCCAAAAATCCAAAGCACCCATCCCAAAGTCCTGAAGCACTCCTGTTAAAAAGCGCCCCTGTCCCTAAGTCCCAAAGTACCCCTATCCCAAATTTCAAAAGCACCCAAGCGCCCCTCTATTAAAGTCTCCCAAGCTCCCAAGCGCCTCCGGTCCCAAAGAGCCAAACGGCCCAAACGATTTACAATAAAAGCTAGGGCACCAGTTACACGACCCCGTTTTACTTAAGACGAGCAAAGTTATTCACTCCTGAACTCAAATCTTCCTGGTTTTTTTTTAAGGTGCCCAGAGGTACTATAGTGAAAAGCGAAAAGGGCCGCAAGTTGGCCGATCTCGAGCAGGAAGGGGACATGTTCCTGGCGGCGAGGGGCGGCGCGGGGGGTAAGGGCAACCACTTCTTCTTGAGCAACGACAACAGGGGTCCGCAGATATGCGAAATCGGTGCCTGCGGAGAAAAGAAGACTTACACGCTGGAACTAAGTACAATCGCTCACATCGGACTCGTAAGTGTTTGGTACTTTTTGCTACTGTTTGGTACTTAAGACATTCAGAAATCCACGCCGTTTTTCCTCAGATCGGATTCCCCAATGCCGGAAAATCCACTCTCCTTAGGGCCATATCGAGAGCGAGACCCAAGATTGCGGCTTATCCTTTCACCACGCTGCGGCCTCACATGGGCATCGTCAACTACGACGACTACGAACAAATAATCGGTGAGACAAAGGTTGAAATAGCCACATATGGACCCTATCTAGCAATTATGGGTCCCATTTAACCCCCGAATGGCCATATACAGTCATGCATGGGGCCTATTTAGCCCATGAACGACCCAATCTAGTTTTACGATACCTAAAAAGAGTTTCGCCCTACCTTCCAGTTGCCGACATCCCGGGTCTGATCCCAGACGCCCACAAGAACCGAGGCCTCGGCATTTCGTTCCTGAGGCACGTAGAACGCTGCCTGTGTTTCTTGTACGTCATCGACATGTCTCAGCCCGAACCCTGGCTTCAGATGGAAACGTTGCGCGAGGAACTGGACCAGTTCAGTCCCGGACTTTCGTCGACGAGTAGCGCCGTCGTGGGCAACAAGATGGATCTGGAGGAAGCCAGGCTCAACCTTCCGCTCTTCGAGAGCAAGATCGGAATGCCGGTCATTCCCATCTCGGCCAAGATGGGCATCAATGTTTCGCATCTCCTGAAACACGTGCGGCATTTGTACGACGACAAGAAACTGAAAGAAAAATTGGATATTAGTTAAAAACTGTGATGACCCTAAAAAACAAAACTTTCTACTGTAAAATTTGCTCGTGCTAATCCTTCAAATAAACGAAAATTCAACAATATTTTTTCGCAATTTCGACGAATTTCCAACAAATGTCCTCGATTAACAGAAATGTTCTGATAGTGACAAAAAATTCCCGAATTTCAAGGTGCATTGTACAGATTTCTAAGCACCCCTCCCACAAAACTTCATCAATTTCCCCGATTAACAGAAATTTCAAGGATTAATGGTAATTTCCCGAGCCTCGACAAGAAATTCCAGCGTAAACTGATGTCCAACACAAATTTCAAGCACATTTCAAGGATAATCCTATAAATTTCCAAGCACCCCTCCCACGACTAAACAATATTTTTGGTTGAAAATAATCTACAAAAATCAATTATAAATAGCCTTCAAATTAGTAAACCAATGACCTTTTTAAACGTAATACACCCTAAAAAATGTGCTATTATTAGCAGGGCAAACCAGAGTCTATTTATCTAAAAAAAAACAGCAATTAGAAATGGCCTGAAAACTAAATTTCGGATCCTTATCAAATAGTAAACATTCACGTTTTGATAACAATTTCATATATAAATAGAGTTATCGAGTGATCATCGTAATCAAATTTGTGCATTAAAACGAGTGCGAGCAACTTGGATTTCACGATATTTGCTTATTTTGGAGGGGTCATTAAAACTAAGTTGAAAACAACAGCTGTTTGCGACGTAGTGAATTTATGAAACGCCCAACTCTGACATCATCGTCTGCTACAGGAAATCACAAAGTCTAGGAATTTGAGTTGGGAATTATTCAACCAAAACGCAGCAATTGAGTAAGGATACCGGCTGGACAATACTACTAGCAATTATAACTCACCGAGTGCGTGCTTCGGGACAACCTTTGCAACCATGGATTTACCTGAAACAAGTAGCAAAGAAAGGTCTATCACATTTGTATTTCATTTCACTTATTTCACATCTGTTATGATGTTATGAAGGGAAAAATAGGGTAGTTAAACTATTTATAAGACCATCGACTTGTACATATTTCTTTCTGACCTAGTATGACACAGATCTGGCTGATAAACATTACGTTTTGACCTATAACCTTAATTGTCCGCGAGCTCGCGATATACGTAACTTCTAGTCCTTGATTTTGTGCTAAATTTGCCAGATTTTAACTAATTTTAAACGTCTTAACAATGATATTATACATAGGATAGTCATGCATTGCCTTACCAAACACCTCAGGTGTTAATTATGTATTTGTCACCTTATATTCCGCGAAAGTTTTGGTAGAAATCCAACTTGTATTCACGGAGAAACAATCTGGTTGGTTATGTGGGTCTTTCAGGGTAGTTATGGCATGAAAAACGGGGTTTTTGATGATCTAAAAGTTAAAAATTGTTTAAAATCCTGTGTTTTATAATAAATTTACCTTATCAGACCTTTAAAATCGTCGTCTTATCGGTGCCAAAAATGCTTTTCAAGATGCCGTTATTTGCAGGGAGACACGCCGATGTCTTCCACACGACGTCTAGCTAACAAAATGGCTTTTGAGCTGCAAAAAACAGGTGTTTTTATGTCTGGAATGTTGCATAAATTAACCCTAAATTTGCATTTTTAAGATATTTAAATGAAAATGGAATGCGGTCTCGCGCCATGGAACAAATAAAGGCATTGGTTAAAGCGCCGTGAGGGGAAGAGGGGCGATCGCAAAGTACCACGAAGAAATAACAAAGCGGGAAATTTGAAATTATGAATTTTTATATTGGGTTCTACTTTTTCATGACTTACTGCGCAACTCTTTTAAATTAAGCTTTAATAAGATTTTTATTTAAAAACCTATTGTTTAAGTGCAGATTTAAAAACAAAACTGATTAAAAATGTGTAAAAAGTTTGAAAATCTGATACAAAAATATTTAAAAATGTACGAAATAATCATCCCGAAATATGCAAACACTTTTTTGTTAAATTATGATTTTTACAATTTAGATTTTCCCTACTTCTCCTCGATCCCGGTGAAATTTACTTCGAGGATTTTGCCGTTCATTATTATCCCGCAAATGTATCGGAAGAAGAAGCCGTCAGAAAGTAAAATATATATATTTTGATTTAAAAAGTGTAATTTCGATATTTAATTAAAGTTGAATATAATTTATATTCCAGGGCTCAAAGAGGAAGGCTAAAAATGTGCTCAAAATCTATCGTTTTCGACCCCAAAGAATTCAGTTTTCCAGTTTTGAAGGTTCGTAATATTTTTAGTTATGATTAGTTTGAATTATTTTTAAATAATGATCAAATTTATGTTCAAATCACCACATTTTTCCACCACAGTTTCCATTTAAAGACTGCACGAGAATTGAGCATTGGACCGGACCTTTGTTATCGAGGTAAAATAGCTTTTAAAAATTTCTAGATTTTAAAATTATTTTAAAATTGTTAAGATTTTGAAATATTTAATAAATTGTCTATCATAGAATCTACAACAACAAAAGCACCGTTATGGTAGAGTGTGAACAAGTCGTGGAAATGTTGGAAAATAATATCATAGCTCCGTTCGTATTTACAAAAGTAAGAATCTTTAAAAATTCTTAATTAAGAAATTTAGAGCATTTTTATAAAAAATACATAAAATTGTAAATATTTTAACAGAATTCAAAGCAATACCTTTTTTCGCTGAGTTACGCCAAAGTAGAAGATTGTTTGCCGCAAATGTCTCAGGTAAACTTAATCTCTCGTTAGTGTAAATCTGAAATTAGAAAAATATTCGTTAAACTCGTCATTCATTAAAAACTTTCAATTAAAACTTATTTTATATACAGTTGCACCGTGCTTCCACATTACCAGCCGCCGATCAAGCAGCTATGGTAAGTAATCTATCGTTATCTTAAATTTATAAAACACCCGATTTCCCACCGTTAAAAATATATAACGAAACTGGGTTCGATTTCAGATATCCGCAATAGTGCAAGCGAGGCAACGGATGGTTAAATTTGATAACTGCTGGTAAATGATGATTAACTTTAAAGGGAATTCTTAATAACAGGACATTGGCAACATTTTACAAAAAAAAATGTTACAAACTAACGGCTCGTGTAAGATTTTTAACGAATACTTTTACTAATTTAGGATCGAGGACCTTCACGAGCAAATGGTTCTTCGGACTCAAGGCAACCATATAACGCCGTTAGTTACGAATCCCGGAAGAATCTTACTAACGACACTTAGGATATATTTTCAGCCGTTTAATAATGTCGAAAGTGTACGCACATTTATTTGTCGTATTTTGCAAAAGTTTCGACAATCCCTTACTAAAAATGCTTCGTTTCTAGCTTCCCGTATTTAAAATAAAGTTGGGAGATATTAAAAGGATAGTGAAAAGACGCTACGTGTTAAGGCACATCGTAAGTGACACGCGGTTACGTTATAAGGGCACATTCAAGAATTTTACAATAATAAACCTAAAATTTGTGGTTTGTTTTCTAGGGCATTGAAATTTACTGTTCTGAAAATGCACCACTTTCACGGTTATTTCTGAGTTTGAAATCTGCGAACGACAGAGATGAATTATATAACAGTATCATATCGCAATCGGGTAAAATTCTATGTTAATTGACGAACTAATCAACTCCTTGACGTAACGTATCGAAAATTTGTATCTAATATAAAATATTTTCAGTGGTGAAATTGGATGATACGCAACAAGAAAACATGTTAATAAAATGGCAAAACGGTTGCATTTCCAACTACGACTACCTCTTATATTTAAACAGGTAAATATTTTTGAAATCTACACATTTTTATTAGTAAATTTGGTATTTCTTACCCGCTATCGTTGTCCTTTTTAAGCATGGCCGATCGAAGTTTCAACGACTTGACTCAGTATCCGGTGTTTCCTTGGGTCATTTCCGATTATTCTTCTTCGGAGTTGGATTTGGAGGATCCGAAATATTTCAGAGATCTGTCTAAACCCATCGGAGCGCTAAACGAAGAAAGACTCGACAAACTAAAAGCAAGATTAATGATCAAAATTTCATTTAAAAGATTTTCGCAAGATTTTTCTACCAAAATCTGTAACGTTTTAAAGTAATTATCAAAGGAAACAACATTTTTACCCTTTTTTCTATTAAATAGTCCCGTTATAAGGAAATGCCGGCACCTAGATTTCTTTACGGATCTCACTATTCGACTCCTGGATTCGTCTTATATTATTTAGTTAGGAAAGGTAAATATTTGCATTTTAAGTATAACTTACAGAAAATGCGGGGTTTATATTAATATGGTGTCTCGTCGTAGTGCCCTTATACATGTTGTGTTTGCACAACGGCAGATTCGATCATCCGGACCGAATGTTTAACAGGTAATATTTGCACGCGTAATAATTTGAATTTTAACTAACCGTAATTTAACCGGATTTTCTCAAAAGTATTTCGGACACCTGGAAGAACGTAACGACAAACTCCGCGGATTTCAAGGAACTTACGCCGGAGTTTTATCAGACTGAATACGAGGGAGATTTCCTAGTTAATTCAATGGTTAGCCAAACTATCATTTAACTGATTAGGGACCCATCCACCAACGAACCAAATTTAAAAACGATTTCGTATTGCAGAAACTTAATTTTGGGCCGAGACAAGACGGTAAAAAAGTGGATGATGTGGAATTACCGAAATGGGCTAAAGGTAAACCGATTTGTTATTGCCGAGAAGAGGTTACGGGGCCAAAATACATCTAAGTGGATTTTGCACAGTAGTTTAAGAGCTCATCGGCATCTAAGATCTAAGGCTCAAACATCAAAGGCAACGTACAAGTGATTGTGTTTATGTCCCAAAGACCTCTATGATCACAAAGGGCTTAAATATTGTTCCAGATCCTAAAGATTGCATCCACATAATGAGAGCCGCGCTCGAGTCTCAATATGTCTCCCAAAATTTGCATCGCTGGATCGATCTCGTATTTGGATATAAACAAAAAGGATCCGAGGCCGAAAAATCCGATAACGGTAAAATTATTTTAAATAAGTTCAATGAAAGACAATTAAAATTTAAAGGCTCGATAACATTTTTGTACGGATACTTTCAGTGTTTTACTACTTGACGTACGAAGGCGCAATCGACTTGGACAGGTACATTTTCTCCACGTATAATTTGGTTAAAAATTTCTAACGATCGATTAACTAATTCACTACAATTTCAGCGTGGAAGATCTTAACGACAGATATTCCCTCGAAGTTCAAATCACCGAATTTGGACAAGTTCCGAGACAGATTTTTAAGGTTCCGCATCCTCAGAAACTCATATCGAATCTTACAAACTCGATTATTAACGAAGTTCGAATGATTAAAAGCCTTAAGATTACACCCGAACAACGGCAGGATAACCGAGGTAAACTTAACGGTCACTTAATGTCAGAAGTCTTTGAAGGGTCCGGAGGGTTTCTTAAGCGGTCATTTATAACATTATATATTAATCGATCGTTATTTCTAATAGAACATTATCATAAGTGGCATTCTATGGAAAATCTGAAACCCGTAGAACAGCATAAACTTCATAAAAGGTAAGTTAGTTAATCGTAGTTTAAAATCAGAATTTGTAATATTAATTAAGTTAATCTCGATTAGAAACGTGTCTTCGTTAGCCCTGTCTACGGATGGTAGTTACGCATTTTCGGTTTCTCACGGTAAGTTTAACGTGTTAACGGTTACTTTAACGGATGATTTTTTTACCTAATGTGAAACTGAAATTTTACTACCAAAATTTTACTACAAATTTTTAGATTCGATGCTTAAAATGTTTTCGATCAACGAGAAAAAACCGCTTAGGAATATTCATCTATCGACTATGGTTAGCATCGAAAAACTTTCTTCTAAAATTTCTACAAATTTCTTCTAAAACTTCATAGAATTCTTGTAAAATTCCTGTACAATTTTGTTGTAGGCATTGTCATCTTGTATTTTGATGCCCGGTGATAAAACGGTACTCGTTGGATCTTGGGATAATTGCGTGTAAGTAAATTACTTATTTTTCCAAGATTTTTCTAAAAATGTTGATGCTAAAATTCCAGCATTATTGATTTACTTTCTACAAAAATTCAGACAAAATTCTTCCAAAACTTGCGCGCAAACTTTTGTAAACTGATCTAAACTTTTAAACGATGTAATTTGTAACAAAATTTAGCACATTTTCTGATAATTTCCCCCGCATGTTTCATTCTAAACAGCTACATGTACAGCATCGAATACGGAAAAATATTGGAACGAACGATGGCGCACGATGACGCTGGTAAGGAATTTTCCAAAGTTCGGTTAATTCGGTTAAAATTTTGTGTTAATTCAATTGTATGAATCTTTCAAGTTTCGGGAATTCATTGGAACAAAGGAGTTTTGGCAACGGCATCGTGGGATTCAACGGCAAAGGTACGGCAAAAATCTGAAATTTCATTTTGAAAATTTCATAAAAAATTTTGAAAGTTTGAAAATGCATAAATTTTGACACAAATTTCAGATCTGGAATTACTGCGCTCCCGTAGGAGTCAAGCCGCACTCTTCAGCACAACTTTTGGTAAGTTTAGAAATAAAACTAACAGGGCCTGTGAAGACTTTGATCAGGGTCCTTAAAGACATCTTAACGAGTCTCTACGAGGGGCCCACAAAGTCTTAAAAAGGTTTTCAAAGACTTCTTAACGGAGGTTCTTCAGGAGGACCTTAAAAGACTTCTTAATGGGATTCTTCAGGAGATCCTTAAGTATTTTTACAAGGTCCTCTTGGACAACTCAACGGGTTTTTTTAAAGGGCCCTCAAAGTATTTTAAAGTCTTCAAAACCATCTTAATGGGATTCATCAAGAGAAACTTTAAGACTTCTTTGCGAGTTTTCAAGGGGCCCTCAAAGTCTTCATAGACTTCTTAATGGGGTTCGGGGGGGGGGGTTCCTTAAGTCTTTTAACATGGTCCTCTTAGACCAATCAAAGTATTTTAAGAAAGTCTTCAAAGCCATACTAATGGGATTCACCAGGAGGACCTTTAAAGACTCCTTAGCGGGTTTCTTCGTGGGACCCTCGAGGCTTCTTCAAAGAGCCCTAAAAAGCTCTTTAAGAAAGTCTTCAATGAAGTTCTACCGTATTTGCAATTACAAACATGTTGATGTTTTCGATAGGCGGAACTCGACCACGACACGAAAGTGACCAGCGTCCAACTCAACTCGGACAACACGAAACTCGTTTCCGGAACCACGGACGGATGTATCTATTTGTGGGATCTTTCCACGTACACGGCGCTCAGCAAAAATCAAAGTAAAACTAAATTTTAAACCAAAAATTTGATAAAATTGTTAAAATAATGTTAATTTTCTCCGCATTTAGTTCACGAGGGAAGTATCAACGCCATCTTAATAAGTCCAGGTAAAAATATTTGCATTTATAATGTTTTTGAACGTGAAAATTACACGGAAATTTAATAAAGTTTCGATCGCAGATGATCAGAGGGTGATATCGTGCGGAGGAGACATCAAGGTCCTCGATCTCAAGACTGGGACCATCGTGTTCTCAAAAGACGAGGGCGACGAATTCGGGTAATTTTTTTAGTTTTTCAACAATAACTTTTAAAAGCTATATAAAAACTTATTTTTAAAAATTTCAAAACTTTTCGTGCTACAGATGCATGTGTTGGAACGGTGAAACCGCAATAGCCGGTGGTCATTCCGGTCGTCTTTATATCTGGGATTTAACGACAGTTCAGTTGGTGGATCAACTCATCGCGCACAAAGGTTAACGATACTTTATATTTATGGAAATTTTTAAGAAAACAATCACGAATTTTTGTACTAAAAATTACCAAAACTTTTCAGAATCGGTTACCGCAATTGCGGTTTCCAGCGACGGAACCACGATCGTCAGCGGTGACGAAACGGGAATGATCGTCGTATGGAAGTAACCGCTAATCGGAGAATACTGTTAACCAACTCAAAATGTCAATGTCTGTGATCAAAGCGTTATTGGAAGATTAAGAGAGTTATATTTACGATTAAAATTATAAATTATGGCAAAATGTGTGAGAAATTTCAGTACAATTCCTAGAATTTGTTCGAATATAAAGTACCGAACTGTAAGCACAACCAAACCTCATTCCGGTTACAGCACGGGGCTTTCTAAAATTCATCGACTAGTAAATTAGCGATATTAACGGGCCAATAAAAGCTGACTTTGGTTTTAATACGTACTTGTCAGGACAGTACACTGGCATCAAATCACAAAAAGTCAAATCATTTCAAAATCCCCGTTAAAAGTTAACGGACGTTTCGAGAAAAACTTCACGTCAACGTTAGCGAAGCGATAAAAGATATAACGTAACGGAGGAACAAAAACCGCTGTTCCATCCACGTCATTTCACACGTTGTTCTGATGCGCTATAAAAGCGCGAATCCTCTGAAGAAGTTCCCGTTTAACAGAATCCGGAACGCTGGCTGCGCAACAGACAAAAATAATCTCCGATTAAGTCTTAAAAGTCTTAAAAACCGCGCGCAAAGGTATTAAGGCTGTCTAAAGCCCGTGTTTTGTGAAACTTAATAAAGGTTTAACGAGACTTACATCGGCCGACTGGCGTTAACTCTTGAACTAAATCGTCGACGGTAACATTTTCGAGCCCTTTTTTCTTGATGATATCTGAGGGGGAAAATACGAAAATTAGCGTCTAAAAATGGGGATACTTTGGGCCAGTTATCGGTTCGTAAATTTTGAGTGTTTCCACACTGCTTTTTCAGTCATTCGTTCACACTCTTCAGTCTAAGTGCGCTGACTTAACGATAGCACCGGCAGTTGGATTTTAAAAATTACGACTATTTTTGCTTGTGACGCCTGTTTTGTGTTTTCCATAAATGGAGTCAAAACAGGGCTAGTGGGAGACAGTCTCTTACGAAACTGGACAGTTTGTCATCCTGCCAAGACACTGTACTCGCGCCGCATCCTCAACTGTCCCCTACTAACCGTGATAGTCGCCCTACTAGAGTACCTTCCCAGCAAATCGAGACAGTTGGCCACCACACCAGGACTAGTGTCCAAAGGGAGACAGTCTCCTACAAATCTGGACAGTTTGCCATCCTGCCCAGACACTGTACTTGCACCACATGCTCAACTGTCCCCTGCAAACCGTGACAGTCACCCTATTTGAGTACTTTCATCAAATCATTACCTTCCCTAGACAATCGAGCCTCACAATGACCAGTGTCCAAAGGGAGACAGTCTCTTTCAAGTCAGGAGAGTTTGTCATCCTGCCCAGACACTACTCTCACAAAATCCTCCACTGTCCCCTGCAAACCGTGACAGTCGCCCTACTAGAGTACCTTCCCAGCAAATCGAGACAGTTGGCCACCACACCAGGACTAGTGTCCAAAGGGAGACAGTCTCCTAAAATCTGGACAGTTTGCCATCATGCCCAGACACTGTACTCGCACAACATCCTCAACTGTCCCCTACTAACCGTGACAGTCACTCCACTAGAGTATTTTCATCAAATCATTACCTTCCCTAGACAATCAAGCCACACAATGACCAGTGTCCAAAGGGAGACAGTCTCTTTCAACTCAGGAGAGTTTGTCATCCTGCCCAGACACTACTCTCACAAAATCCTCCACTGTCCCCTGCAAACCGTGATAGTCGCCCTACTAGAGTACCTTCCCAGCAAATCGAGACAGTTGGCCACCACACCAGGACTAGTGTCCAAAGGGGAGACAGTCTCCTACAAATCTGGACAGTTTGCCATCCTGCCCAGCCACTGTACTTGCACCGCATCCAAGACAGTCACCCTACTAGAGTACTTTCATAAAACCATTTCCTTCCCTAGCAAATCGAGACAGTAGTCAACCGTAAAAGGACCTTTTCGCTGTTCAAAGGAAGTCTTGCAAACCAGGACAGTTTGTCATTTTGCCTGGCTACTGTCTTGCCGAAATGTGTACTGTCCCAGGACCAGTAGGATCAGAAAGAGTGCATGAAATTAATGATTGATATTACCTTTGCAGTGAAACCTTAATTGGTCCTCCCATCCGCATTCGATTAACCTCGTCCTCAGAAGTTCCTTTAACCTTTAAAGGGCCCAGAAATCCAATTAGCCAAATTAAAGGGCCGTTAGCTAATCGGCGATTTAGTCACGTCGTACCTTTCTGTCTCGCCTGTTTCAACCAGTTTCTGGTCGATTGATTTCTTCATTTTGGCTTCGGATCCTTTTCTATCATCCCTAAATTTGGATAAAAACATTAATCAATACTTCTACATGTACACTTTAAGTCATAAAACGTCCTCTGACATTGATCACGTGGTTAAAACAGCTATTTTTTTGTAAATTTTCGGCAACTTTCGAAATTTAACACGGCTGCCAATGCATTATTCGCAAATTGAAAACTCGCCGTTTAGAAAAGTAAGAAATTTGTAGGCAATTTTGACAACGGGAATTGATTACTAGCAACGAATATTAACCGATTTTAATAAAAGATCCACGGTTAAATTTGAGAAATTTGAGTATTTCGCATTGCCATGGTGTATTTGGTAGTTATGCCTAAAATTGATAATTTTCAACATGCTTTTAATATAAGAAATACTTCGAGTTTTATCAAATTTCTACCTCACGCGTATCAACCATTAACTAAAGATTAATAATATTAACAAATACGCAGTTTAAAACATGCAAAAACTTACATTTTTCACAAATTTCTAGAGCACAACAAAACAACGTTGCTTGCTGTCAATAAACAATAAATTTCAATGAATTTCGGCTTACATACTCATTAGCCGGCTTACTTCAAAACAGCTTAATAAGGTTAACACGGCTTACAATGTATCCGCACATTTAACATTAAGTGCTCTTTGCCGGCTTACGTTATATCGTATATCGGCTTACCGTAATTCCCGGAAGACATTATTATGAAACAAAAATCTTACAGGACTCCGTATTTTTGTATAGGCATGGTAAGCTTACAGCTGACACAACGTAAGCCAACGATCGACTTAAAATCTTTGTCTGTCAAGACATAAGCCGAATTTGAGCACTTTATATTAATAGCGCCGAAAGCCGACACGTAGTAAGCCTCACGATTCGACTTTGAAGTAAGCCGAACGCCGCCATGTTCCACTATTAGCATAGTTTTTTGCACAGTTTGCAAAGAAACTTGCAAGAAATGTAAATTTTTGCTTATTTTAAACGATTCATTAGTTAATATTATTCAATATTAGTTAATTGTAGTTATTTTAGATACGAAATTATTATAAAAACAAAATTTTGACATAGTTGAGGCTTACAGGGCTCCGTATTTCCGTTTCATTCGTCTGCTGTAAATATCAATTAATCGTCGGATAAGATCAGTAAAACGGTTGTGTGTGAATTAAAAAGGATAATACCTCGATCTCGAAATTATCCCAGATGATGTCAGGATCAGGAGCATCAGGAGGACTAGTAGACAGAGATCCATCTCTGCACGCAGTTCCAGGAGAAGAAATTGATGCCTTGAACAGTTTCAGTGGCAGTAGCAATTCAGACTTTACATCACTTTCAGTCGTTACAGCAGCTGAAAAATCATTAGCAAATAGTAGTTATAATGATTTCTTCACTGGAAAACACGTCGAATGCATGCAATCCTTGCTTAAATTGGTCAACAGTCGTCCACATGACCCTAAAGTAGCTCACAACAAAGCTGTCATCGAGTACTACTTATCAGATTTCAAGAGGACTGATGAATTCAAGAAAAATCTAAACTATGTCTGCAGTCAGGTACTTGTTTATGTTAAAATATGTTTAAAATGGGCTGTGGTCTAATGGGAATAAGGGCCTTAGGACCCTCTGCAAACTGGCATTGTGAAATATTTTTGTATCTGGCATAAACTGATGTAGTTGCCATTGTCAAATTTACTTATTAACATAAGTAGAAACTTGTCAAAATTGCTCATAGTTTTCATTATTTTTTTTACAAGAATTTGTTTACTAAAATTCCTCAACATCAACTAGAACAATTTCACTTAAATCCATAGTTGTTGTTTTTACAAGAACTTCATAAACTTCCTTAAAATAAACTGGAGAAATTTCAATAAAAATTCATAAATAATCATAATTTACATTCATTGTTTTTATAAAAACTTGCTTGTAAAATACGTCAAAGTAAAAATGTATATTTTACGAGTTTAAACTTACCGTAATTTCGTACGAGGGATGTTTCGGGAATATAAAGTACGAAAACCTATAAAATAAAAGTAAAAATTGTTACTTTTCAGGCAAACGTAAACTTGGAAGATGTTGATTCGTTGGACGACGTCGAGCACTGCGTGCTGTATTACAACTACGCCATCATTTTGTATCACACGCGACAATATCACGCGTCTCTCGCCATCATGGACAAAGTCTTTCAATTTATCGAACCACTGGGTGACAAAATTTACAAGAATGCATTAATTTTCTCGCTTATAAATTGGTTGTTTTTTTAATGAAAATATCCAATATTTTTGATTTTCAGAAGAAAACCTCGGTAAAAAAGTATGCTTTTTGCTTTTGGAGTTATCGTTACGTGCTTATCAGGTTTGTAGAATTTTATAACTTATAACATAATTTATTTACTAAAATTCTTATAAATATTCTTCTTACCTCTCGACGACGAAATTGACGTAAAATGTGGTTAAAATTCCAGCCGGACAAAGCGTTGGGAATGATAAACTTCATCGAATCCATGTTGTTCGAGACTCACATCCACGCGGATCAAGGCAGCGCCAACAAAGCGGCGACTCCGGACAAAGACGAGGAAACTTCAACCGCGGCCGCGACCAAAACCAGCCCAAAATCCGAGAAAGACGCGGCCGAGAACGAAGCCTTTCGTCCCAAACTTCAGCAGGTCCGTTAAAACGTTAATCTGAAATGTAACCGAAATTTTTAACGAGGCGAATAAGCGTTAACGAGCTTCTTATTTGTAGTATAAAGTCAGATGTTGTTTGATGGTGAGATCGCAGAAAGGATGCAAACGGGAGCTTAAGAACCTCGCAAATTCATCCGGATTGGTAAGGCTTAATTTAACGGGAGATGTTTCCCGTATACAAATACGGTAGAACGCAGTTAACGAGTCTGTGAAAGGACCATTTGAAAGTCTGAAGGGACGCTGAAAAGACTAAGGGACCGAGGAGAAATTTATTGGAGGGACCGCTGAGAAGTTTATAAAGGGCTGTTGGGAAATTTATAAAGGGCTGTTGGGAAATTTATAAAGGGCCGTTAAGAAGTTATTGAAGGATTCTTTAAGAAGTTATTGATGGATCCGTTAAGAAGTTATTGAAGGATCCGTTAAGAAGTTATTGATGGATCCGTTAAGAAGTTATTGAAGGATCCGTTAAGAAGTTAT
>JAUJYV010000619.1:0-33644 GCA_033995625.1 Ophyiulus pilosus | reverse complement strand
AGTATGACATAACGCCCCGTTCACACGAGGCCGTTTCAGCTGATTTGCCGCACGAGGTTTTTTACCGAATTCTTCAGCGAATTGACTTATTTATTGTATTTTTTTTGGAATTACCCTTAGCTGAGAAAATCTAAAAAATTACTGCTTGTGTACATAACAGTATGACATAACGCCCCGTTCACACGAGGCCGTTTCAGCTGATTTGCCGCACGAGGTTTTTTACCGAATTCTTCAGGGAATTCTGCACGTTCATACGATACGTCTCATTCCGTGTACGGATTAATTCCCGATTCGTTTAATTTTTGCAATTCGGTCTTGTCGCTAAAAACCGTACGACATGTACGGTTTTTATGGTAAAAAAAGCGCGTGATAACATTCGAAATTTATAAAGAAAATTGGAACACAAAACATTCGATAACATAAGGCGCGTGATAAAATTCGAAATTTATACAGAAAATTGGAACATAAAACATTCGAAACTGAATGGCGTGTGAACACTGCATCCGGTTTAGCACCTATTCAGCGTAATTTCCGATTAGTCAAAAAACCGCATCGTGTGAACGCCTCGTTCACACGATGCGGTTATAGGCGATTATAGAACATAAAGATCATAAAGAGTGAATAGCTAGGTTCTCAACATGTACATGTCATAATTTAGTGGATATTTTAATGACATTTTTTAAAATGATGCATTTATATAACCTTTTATTCTCCATTGGAGTTATATGGCAATGTTTTGAAATTCTGAAATCTGCTGCCTATTGATGTATTCCAAGAACGTGCGTGTACTTGGCCAGGCACCGATTTTGTTTGTCCTTCTAATGTTTGTTTTTATCCCAATTATAAAATCCCAGTAACAGATGAATAGGTCCTTGGGGGTCACAGATATCATATGATACGCGTGTTAGTAACCTTTACATGCTTTATTATGGCCATTTTTGCTAATATAAGTACAATAAATTAATCTTTCAATAACTAGTTTATTCTACGTCTTGAAAGATTTCTTTAAAGAACTTCAATGGGGAATGACAATTGTTTAGGCACTACGGCTATCAGACCGTCTCGCCGAGAGCATAGTCTGTGACATTTAAGTGATTAACTTGTTAATACTTATGTACTTGTTAAGATTTAAAATGATAGGTGGAATAGTGTTTTGTTTAGCAGCAATTATCATTGCTACACTGAAATTACAAAACCTATATTTGGGTTTAAAAAGATTCACTATCATTTCATACGCATTAATTAATGGCGAAATTTGAAATTTAATATTATGGTCTGGATCTTCGGCTCGATTGCCTCGATTTTTATTTGAAGAAAACAGATGTAAATATAAAGTCACTAAAAATTGATTGCGTCATGAAAACTCATTTTGACAGGTTCATTTTCGCAGTTGATGCAGATCGAACATTCAGAATATTACGAAAATGTTCTCGGCAATTGTTTCAAATAACATGCTAAAAATACAGTAGAATAATCAGTTGCTTAGCATGGAATAGGCTTAATTTGCCTCACTTACCCATTGATTTCGTCGTAAAAATTGGAGTCTTTTTTTTTCGTTTCGGCAGAAATAAAGTTTAATGCAGTTTAAGTTGAATTTTCTATCATCCTTAACTGAAAACAAATCCTTATTGTTTATTGACAATGGCTTGGCTACTAAAGTGGGCCACTCACAGTCTTAGTACAAATTCCTTCTATCATTTTCATTTTTGTAAGAGCTAGCTCATTTCCAACCAAGGCCGTATATGTCATATATTTTTTTTTTTTTTTGGAGGGGGGGAGGGGATCTTGGGGAGGGCTATTTTTTTTCCATATTTTTAGGATCGCTAATATCATGCAGCTCTGAGAGTAGGCCCAGGTGAAATAAAAAATTCATTTTTAATGCATTTTGGGTGGCTCTATCCCCAAAATTTCCCTCCCTCCTCAACCCCCTTCCCCTCTGCCCCATATATACGGCCTTGCTTCCAACTACGTCTTAATGATCTTATGATCTTAATGAGGCTTGATCAGCACTTTAAAATGAACTGTATATTGGGGACATTCGATTTGTACGGTATTGGTGGGCGTATAATTTTTCTATTCCTATTCTGATGAAAACTATCGTTGTTTTGAAATGACGAGTTTTGGTTTTGTGGCACCGGTGCCAGGGAGCGCCACTTTTGGATACACTTTTTTGAAACAATATCTATATTTTAGATGTTTTTCTTTTTACCTTTTTTCATTTAATGTTGAATTTACTTCTTTGATAAAAGGAAATATAAAGAACATTAATTGTATCAACTTTTGGTATTTGCCTACTTTATGCCAAAAGTGAGTCCATGCACAAGTCACCAACAAAGCATATAAACAATTCCTCTTTATGAATTTCTGTAAATATAGTTGTAACATGTTATGGAAATGTGATTCATTTATTACACATTTTAAAGAAATGCTACATGTAATTTTCGTTACATTGGTAATGCATCAATTTCTATAAAGCATAAATGCATGTACTCTACCATTAGGCAAAAGTTTTATTAACAGGAATAATGCATCTTCGAAGATTCCAATCGAATATTTGTGGGGGTTCACATGTTCGAAAGAAAATTTTAGTTGGTATAAATTTCGTACGCAAGTTGTTGTCTACAACAGATTGGCCCATCACTGCAGAGATGATGAAGACTATCAAGACAGCTGTAGTCCATAGTATAACTTGCTTTCGCTGCATGGTGTTAGTATTGACTTCGGGCACTGCTGCATTGATAAAGTAATGTAATACTGAGAAATTGAAAATAATTCGTAGCCAATCAAATGAAATCAAATGAGAATGTGAGACTGTGAATGCAAATAATCTGAATGTCGTAAATCTGCAATCCACGGCTCAAATGTGTATTGCCATATTCTAACATAAAATAATATAAAGTTTTTAGATAGTTAATTGATTTACCTTAATTGTGGTCAGTTGGAACAGTAGGTGTAATGCGAACAGTTTGCTAGATTTGCGACTAATAAATCTGCAGCAGTCATACGTTGATGAATGCTACCGTAATGCGAGTGTGGTTCAATAACTGCGTCAGAAGTAAGCCAAACATCTAATTACATATGCTTTCGAATTTACAATCGGGATTATTTTTATGTTGTTTTACTTTTACGGTTTGCATGAGTCATGAGTCAGCTTTCTTCATTGGTTGGCACGAAATTTGTTAATGCTGCTTACTGCATGATGCAGAGGTGAGTAAGTTCATTGAATTCATGAAATGTTGTTTCTCTGAATTTTTTTGTAATATATTAAGATGATGATAGTTTGATCCAATTAATCATTGACGCCTTAAGTCTTTCTGAATCTGAGTCTTTTCTGTGGAAAATACATAATTTTATTAAACTTACTTTATCAACTTATAACCACTGTATATGAACAGTTCATGCTCATTTAACTTTTAATAAGGATTTATTTTTTCATTCAGAAATTAATTGCTTGTAGTATATTTATCGCCACCTGAATTTGTTACGTAAAACAGTTCTAGTGAGGATGAATAGTGGTTCAATATAAATTCCAAGTTTTTCACCAGTTCATATATGCAAAGTAAGAAATTTATCAATCCATTGACCCAGTGTGTTTATACACTTCCAGA
Organism: Ophyiulus pilosus; assembly: GCA_033995625.1. Classification (NCBI taxonomy): domain Eukaryota; kingdom Metazoa; phylum Arthropoda; class Diplopoda; order Julida; family Julidae; genus Ophyiulus; species Ophyiulus pilosus. The sequence goes on along the minus strand of JAUJYV010000619.1, from coordinate 30,036 downwards.
GCGCGTCTCTTATTTGGTGCGCCGTTAAATTAAAGTTAAAAAGCAGCAAATCTCGTTGTGTGCAAATCTGCCACAATATGTCAGTGCATGAAAGTGGCAACATTTGGCGGGAATATCAGAAAGCTTGAACTATTTCATTGTGGAAATACCGTACTACACTATTTACACTATATATACTTGAATTTTGATAAGATGAAATATGTATGTAAAAATTCCCAATATCCCCCTTCCCACATCTATACGGCCTTGTTTTTACACAATCAGAAAAGTAGAAGTATTAAAGTGATTACGGGATTTGTTTATTGTCCTTATAACATTTTTATAAGTTTGCCTTTATGTGTGCAAAACATGCAAGTGAGATACACGATCTATTAGAGTACATACATTTCTTGGAAACGAATCGAAGTAATCAATAATAAAAAGGAGGTTTCGGCTTTCTTGACCTTCCTCTGTTGTCCCACAACGAGTCTCGTCTAAAGGCTCTCACACATCGACCGTTGAAGTTCATGGTGTAACCCTCTGGACATTGCGGAAGACCACACATGTAGCAAATTTTTCTTACAGCTGACACTCCCATTTGATTTTTGTTTTCAAACGTAAATGTGACGAAGAAAGCTACGAGAATCAGATGCAATTTTGGAATGTTCATTTTAAATCGTTTTGATTCTAGAACTCCAGTTGCTGCTTTCTGCGAAACAAAAATACTTTTCAGTTGTATATTAATATCATTTAATGCAAAGTTTGTAAATTCTTACTATTTCTGTATATACGTTTTTATGAATATCACAAAACAGCTTGTGCATGCATGTTGCAAAAAAGTCAACTTGTGCTTAATGCTTAAAGCTTATTGTTTAAGTTTTTATAACAAATTATCTTCGCACATTTCATCTGTGATTACAGATTCTTTATAGCAGATGAAATTACTTCAACTGAATTATTTTCTATTTTTTTTTTACTGTAACATTACGTGGGTGACAAAACACGTTTTAATTAATGATCTATTGAGTAACATTTTGTTTTCCTGGTGATACTCTTGAATCGAACTTTGAACAATGAATTCACCAGAAATATAAAATTCACACTTACCACTGAACCAAACAAATATGTGGAATTGGTGCACTTGCGTTAGACCTTACGTGATGTTGAAATATAATAATTGCTTTATCCCTTATAATGAAGTGTTTTCAAGTGTTTCCAGAAAGATTACTTACGAATGGTTTCCTGCACAATTTTAGAAAGGAAAAAAGCATGTGTTTCATAAGGTTTTTTGGTATCCAGGTGGCATATGCAGGATATCCGTCTAATAATTGTGATTCAATAAGTTCCTAAAGTTAGTTCTCTGTTGCATGCTTATTTCCTTGTGTTTATTTTGTTTAATTTTAATAATTAATCATGCTGCAGTTATATTAAAAATAGCCATCCTAGCCAGTACCAAAACGTTTTGTTTTATAATTTGTTAGACTGTTATGGAAGGCAACCTGACTCATTATTGGGCAGAAAATAGGTTTCACAGAATTGATCAATGATCACAGAATTATGACTGTGTCATTGTAGAGTAAGAAAAATGCAAATGTGTTGACTATTATTCTCACCATGCATATTAATCTGTAACGTATTTTGAAGATTTAGAATGAAAGAATTTGTTTAACTTATTTATTGTAGTTTTTGGACTTACCCTTAGCTGAGAAAATCTAAAAAGTTCACTGCTGAATATAACGTCGCAAAATTGATCTTTATAAAGATCATAAAGAGTGAATATTTAGGTTCTCTGCATGTTTATACATACATATATAAACTAATTGGGCAGTATTTTGAAATTCTGAGATTTGTTGCCTATTAATGTTTTCCAAGAACATACTTGGCAAGGCACCGATTTTGCTTGACCTTCTATTGTTTGGTTTGATCCCAATTTCAGATGAATAGGTCCTTTGGATCACAAATATTATATGATACGCGTGTTAGTAGCTTTATTATGTATATTTTTACTGATATAAGTGCAGTAAATTAATCTGCTACTAATTAGTTTATTCTACGTCATGAAAGATTTCTTTACATTACTTCAATGTGGAATGAAAGGTTATCCACGTGTCATTGTTAAAAATAGAGAGACTGAACCAGCTAACGCCTTAACGTTAACCTTAACGTTAGAGGCGGGATGGGAGGAGCCACGGACTGAACTACCCAAAGAACTAACTCAATGCCTTGAGTGCGCATGCGTTGTTCTTCCCTTCCCGCCTCTAGCGTTAAGGATAACGTTAAGGCGTTGGCTGGCTCAATCTCTCTATTGCCATCAAAATATCCACTAAATTAGGACATGCGTTTCATTTTAAACATGACAACAGAACCAATGCCAGTTTGGATGAAGAAGTAAATTTTATTTGTTTGTAGACATGCAAAATGATGTATTTTTTACAATGCTAAATTGGTTTGCACTGTTTCTATATTGCATGTATGGTCTAGGACCTCTAGGTCAGTGGTCGGCAAACTCATTATTCAACTCATTAGTCTACTTTGCAGTACAACGTTTAAAATTTCTTTTGAAAGCCACATTTTTTTAACTATGGAAGAGCCACACTCAAGGGGCCAAAGAGCCGAATGTGGCTCGCGAGTCGCGGTTTGCCGACCACTGGTCTAGGTGAATTCATCTGAGAATCTGAAACGTCGCACGCATCTTTGAAGCCTTTTGTCCATTACATGTTGCCTCGGACAATCGCCAACGAATAGATTTCTACCACGGTCTTCTTCTACCAGGTAATCTTCTTCTGGTAATATGCCCAAAGATTCAGCAACAATAAAGATTACTAGGAATGTTGTTGTCCAAAATAAAACTTGTTTGCGTTGCGTAACGTCCAATTTTTTGTTTGCTAGAATTATAAACCATTGATATAAATTACTACACTACAGACTTCGTTTGTTTCCAACTCCTTGTATTCATGGAAAACGCTCATGTACAATTCATACAATTGTAATCTTTTAGCAAAAATTGAAATTTCAAGAAATTTGTAAAATAATAATGTTATACCGGTATTTGTAGAACTGTTGTGGTGCACGTTAGGTCCTTCCAAAGCACGCATGTGTGTTGGAGGAGAATACAAGGCAATGGCTAAAATTGAATTTAAAAAAATACTATTTGAATACTATATGAAAGTTCCCGAACTGCTGACGTTTATGACGCAACTGAGCTCATGTTTCCTGTATGTGATTTCTGATTGTAGCATTGTTTAAGAATTGGACATGTTTTGTATATGCATTTATAACACAGACACTTGACTACTTTGCTGTATGAAGTTCACATGGTCTGAATCGTATGCAATTTTTTATATATAACAAATCAATGCTTAGTTTTCTAAATGTTTCGCTAATGTTCTTTATTTGATCGTCAATTTACAAGAAATTACGAAGCCTATATTTGGGTTTTAAATGTTTCAGGATCATTTGATACGCAAATTAATTAATGGGGAAATTTGAAATCCAATATTATGGTCTGACTCTTTGGCTCGATAGCCTCGAGTTCATTCCAAGAAATCAGATGTCACTAAAAATTGATTGCGCCATTAAAATTCATTTTGACAGTTTTATTTTGGGCAGTTGGTGCAGAATTGTTAAAAAGTTTGCCTTAATAAAGACATAATAAATATTTGCAAAAATTTGAGCACGAGCATACAGAATATTGCGAAAATGTTCTCTGTATTAATTACAAGTAGCATGCTTAAATTGCATTAGAATAATCAGTTGTAGAGCATACAATAAGCAGAAGTTAAAACTTAATTTCAGTTGTTTTCGCATCACTTACCCATCTTGTTTCGTCGTACAAATTGGAGACCTTTCTTTCGATTCAGCAGAAATTAAAATTTAATGCAGTGCAAGTTGTATTTGCTGTCATCCTGAACTGTAAACTAATCCTGATTATTTCTTGACAATGGCTTGGCTTCTAAAGTGGGCCAATCACAATCTTAGTACAAATTCCTTTTATCATGTTCGTTTTTGTAAAAGCTAGTTCACTTCCAACTACGTCTAGTAAATACTGCATGTAGATGATGATAGATGTTGAGGGTCAAAGATCTTAATGAGGCTTGATTAGCACTTCAAACTAAATTTTATACACTTTATAGTGGGGGACATTCAGTTTGTACATTATTAGTGAGCGTATATTCCTGTTTATGAAATTCTGTAAATGTAATTTTAGAGGTCAGATTAATTGTAACACGTTAAGGAAATGTTTTTATCCATTTATTACACATTTAATGCAAACATTAAATGGAATTTGCATTTCATTTATAATGCATTAACTGCTATAAAGCCTACATTCCTGTAGTCTACTATTTGTCAAAGAGGTTATTAGCAGGAATAATGCATCTTTGGGTTCTCCAATCGAATATTAGTGGCGGTTGACATGTTCCCACGAAAATTCTCCGTGTTCTTCCATCCATACCCAAGTTGTCTACAGCAGCTTGGCCCATGACTGCAGAGATGATGAAGACTGTCAAGACAGTTGTAGTCCAAAATATAACTTGCTTTCGCTGCATGGTATTAGTATTGACTTCTGGCACTGCTGCATTGACAAAGTAATGCAATATTGAGAAATTGGAAATAATTCATAATCATGAAAATTCCTGCTCAAAATTAAATGTTATTCATTCAACTGAAAATTAAATAAAGTACACCAAGAGTAAAATACTGGGCTGTCTAAATAATCTGAATGTCATTAATCTAGCCTTTACTTGTGAAAATTTGCTATCCGTGGCTCACATTTGTATTGCCATATTCTAACATAAAATAATCTAAAGATATAAGATGTTTAATGGACTTACCTTAATTGAGGTCAGTTGAAACAGAAGGTGTAATGTGAACAGTTTGCTAGATTTAAGATTAATGAATCTGCAGCACTCATACGTTGATGGATGCTACTGTAATGCGAGTGTGGTGCAATAATTACGTCAGAAGTAAGCCACACATATCAAATTAAACATGATTCCGAATTTACAACCGGGATTAAATTATGCTGTTCTACTTTTACGGTTTGCACAAGATTAGTCACGAGTCAGTTTTCTTCATTGATTGGCACGCAATTTGTTAATGCCGCCTACTGATGCAGCGGCGTGTAACTTTCTTTACTAAGTTTATATTGAGTTTATGAAATATTATTAGAAAGGCAATAACATGTAATAAACTTAATGATGAATTTGTGTGGATTTTTCTGTAATATTAATATCTTCAGATGAAGACCAATATCTATTTTTGATGATAGTTTGGTATATATCCTTTTAATCATTAACTACTATGAGTCTTTCTGAATCTGAGTCTTTTCTGTGTAAAATACATGTTTTTATTAAACTTTGTCAACCTAACCAATGAACAGTGCAATATAATTGTATATAAACATGAACATGTCATTATAATTGCATTTACATCTTTATTGCATTTATCGTTAATACAGTTTTAGAAATATATACGAGTACAACACGCTTCACGTTTTGAACATTTGTATAAACATCAAAGTGTTTCAATGTATTGTAAATCACTGGGTGAAGTTTAATCCATTCACGCCCAGTCAAAAGTTGAACTCCCTCGGCCCACACTAGTGGTACAAGAACGTGTTTGTTGATTGTATATGGTTCCGGGTGGGCAACCGCCAGGACGAAAAATTGAAGCATTTATCACGGTCCCAGATCTATCAAACGGCATACCATCAACTGGTAAAACATTGATGACTGCTAGAATGGTAACAATCCCAAACATTGACAGTATATGTTTCGTCATCATTTTTTTCTGGAAACAGAATGTTAAAAATATAGAGCTTTGCCTAAACCATGTAAATAAATGTACGTTTCATATTAGAAATTATTTGAATAGTATAAATTAACTTTCCTATTGTAGAATTAAACAATGACCAAGTATCTGATAATTTTGTAGATTTTGACTATTTTTATATAATAAATTATTAAAACAAACGAAAATAGGTTTTACCGTTCAAATAATCCCTAAATATGACCAAATGAGTTTTCACAGTTTAACTTCACCTTAAAATAAACTTACCGTAATTGCTTGTCAGGAGTGGTAAATGGTACAGTTGTTGTAAATAATGTCCTTCTACGAATTTTGAATCTAATCTTCTGGTTATATGGGAATAGATTTCACCCAACCGATCCTAGACGTTTATGAGCGAGGCTAGCTAATTAAAATCGTTATCATTAATATCCAAAAGTCGTGGGCCTTTAATGGGGATTTTTATAAAAATGGACAAACAACCTAATGCTTGGATTTTGATCCCCGCTAAATATCGTTATTAGCACAGTAACCACGATACATATACATATGTATCTAAATTAACATGACTTGGAAATATGAGATAATTTTGATGTTTAATGACATACATATTAGTGAATTTCTGTGGCGGATGTCAGTTCTTCATTCTAACTTCAGAAAACTTGCTGCAGCGAACCAACGCCTTAGATTTATTCAATGCGGATTTCGAGAATGTGCAGAAAATGTAAAGGAATTTGGCTACACAACTCTGGTTCGCCCTATGTTGGAATTTTGCACGCCTGTTTGGAACCCTCACAGGATGGTTCATATTCAGAATTTTAGAGATGGTCTAGCGTAGGGCAGCCATATATTTGTTAAGGGCAGTTATCAACATTCTGCGAGTGAGACAGAAATGCTCCACTCTCTAAATTGAGACATGCTGAGGTCCAGACGTGAAACGTTATCTATGGGGTTATTCAATCAAACGTTTTAATCTTTCTCCTAATTCACATCTTGTTTCCCATACATTAACGCCTAACAACCATTCTAAGAGTAGACGTAATCACTCAAATCCTTTGACCGAGCTTCGTGACAAAGACAGATGCTTACTATTGGTCCTTCGTTTTGCATGCGATTAGACGATGGAATAGCTAGCCTGCCTGGCGATTCTCTTGATTTGGTAAAAGTTCAATCTAACAATGATGTCTAAGTCGCTACTGACGTAGAAGCATTCTCCTGAAATTGGGTACGACGCCCCCTACCATATGGCATTTATTTGCTAACTGTAGGGTACTGAATTGAATTGAACTTAATATAAACAATTTGAGATTGTTTTTATTTCCTTTGCATTACAAATAGAATTTTATTAGCACAGTATTATGATTCACATAAAAAACAGCGATATTTACTATGCATATTATGTTTATACTTGGCTGCAACAAATACTTAGGAAATTTTCCCAACTTTTGTTTGAATATGCCTCATGTTTGTGATCAAAGGTTTAATTTAAACTAAAATATTGAATACAAAATTCATCATCTGCGAATGTTTTCAAAAATACAATGGACCATCTTTTCGATATTTCCACGATTCGAAGTAAATACACATAGCAAATAAACACATTCATTTATTCATGCAAGCATTGCTCGTACATTTAATTTGTGATTTAATGATCTCCAAACACAATTTTTTGGAGGTCAATTGGCAGATAAATGCAAGTACCCCCTGACAAAATTTTATCCCGGGGGCACTTAATTTGTCCCGGCACGTCGTATTCACCGCTTTCAGTGCTTTCAGGGCTTTCCTCAGAACTTTCACTTGATGATGATTCTCTGGTAGCAACTGGTCCAATGGTAACAGAAATGATGAGAGCGAGTGCAACAACTGTCCAAACTGTTGTTTTCCACTTGGTATTCATGTTGGTCATGGAAATCCCAAAGAAGACCTACGTGAATTTGAAAGGAATATTTCTAAACTTCAACAGTGAATGCAAACGCAACCTAAGTCGAAAGGGTGAACCAATAAAATGCATTCTAAGTCTCAACATGCAATATTAGTGATTTCTGAAACTTCCGTTGTTATATTTATGGCTATTTTTAATGACGTGATATAAATTATTAATGCGAATATATAAAGCGTTGCAAACTGCGGCTTCATACATGAAGCGTTTTCATTCAGCAAGACTACGAATAAATTTAAGTCATTTGCGTGAAATTCAGTTTTACTTACCATATTTGAAGCCAAACACTCGTCAGAAATAGTAATTGCTAGACTAGCGATGGAGAACGTAGCTTTTCAATCGCTTAACTTGGTATCCTAGAATATTATTAAACTTGGCTAGCAGTGAAGTAGAAGTTTCCCGTTCCTTTCCTGCATGTTTCCTGTTTAAATCAAATTTCTTAGAAGGTTTGGATAAAATTCATTTCCAAGAAAATGTTAACCTGTGCAAAGTGTACAGTCACCTTGAAAATCATAACTTTCCTTGGATGTATTTATATCACAGCAGTCCGACTTATCAAGCATTTATTCTTATAATTAATAATTTTGGAGATTGTCTTGAGAAAGAACTTTCGTTTTAGATCGTTTTCCATAATTTAAGGAAACTTAATTTTATAATCTCCCTGCTTTTGTAGTACAGTGGAACCTCGCATAACGAGCATAATTGGATCCGGAGTCTTGCTCGTTATGCGAAACACTCGTTAAGCGAAACAATTTTTACCATAGAAATTGATGTAAAATACAATAATGCGTTCCATGCCGAAAAAAATACTCAAAAATTGAAATTTTAAAAAAATACTCAAAAAAAAAACAACGTTATGTGTAACATTTATTCAAAGAAAAATCCATGTAAATTGTTAAGAAGCGTGATTCATCTTCATCTTTTCTTCATTTTTAAGGTTATTTTTAGTCTCTTATACAACATGCTCTCTCGCGGCTTTTTCTTCGGGGACATTTTTACAAGGGTTATTAATCTTTGCACAAAAAAAATCCCAAATGTCTGATCACAAGTTTGGAAAAATGTGCTAGCGCAACGAGTTCTAAACACAGACTGAAGTAGTAATGGTACGAAAAGTTCCATCGCACAATTCGGGGATTCCCCTATCCACGTCACTCGTTATGCGAAACAAACGCTCGTTAAGCGAGTCATTTTTCAAAAATTTATATTGCTCGTTATGCGAATCACTCGTTAAGCGAGGTTCCACTGTACATTATTCCTGAAAATAAGAAAATTAGTTCTTTGCTAACAATTTTTGTTGTCATTAAATATATTACAAACTCAGATTTAAATTGGTAGTAGAACTGGTAGTTTTAGCGCATGTTTATTATTAACCATGAGTTAGTTCACGGATGATAATCACGTTTCATTGCCAAAATTTCAATCTGCATGTCCTTTGATGATTTTTAATGAACACATTCATTTGTTCATTTAAGCATCACACATTTACTTTTTCTTATCAAATAAACCTTCAAAGGTCATAGATGCTGCATTAATACAAGTGCCACCTGATAGAATGTATGTGGACATGCTTTTTCTATCGACAGTATGCCATATATCACCGCTATCAGGGCTTTCTTCTGAACTTTTGCTTGATAATTCACTGGCAAAAACTGACCCAATGGTCACAGAAATGTAGAGAGTGAGCACAGCAACTGTCCAAGCTGCGGTTTTCCACTTGTTACTTATGTCGGTCATGGAAATCCTTTAGTAGACCTACTGTGTTTGAAAAGAAAATTGAATAATTTCAGTGAATGAATGTGCGTATTACTTAAACTTTCTCATAAAAGCAGTTTTACGAGAGTTTCTGAATTTTAATAAAGAAAACATTTGCTTTAGTTGGAATTAAAACTACTTGTTAGAACTTAATATAATGCGCATCATTGTACAATGAGTTTGTTAGAACTTACCTTTTTTTACAAATAAATTCCTTATTAACGATTAGAAACTAGGAAATAAGAGGCTTGAGCTGGATTCAAAAAACTGTTTAATTTCTTGATGCAATGTCATGCAATGCCATCTACCGGAAATTTATCCTGTTTTGAACACATGTTTGACTTCGTAAGCAGTGCTGTTGCAAAAGTTCAATCAAAGATTAGTACAACTTCCGATTTTGTTTAATATACAAATCAGAAAATCTTATATCAAGTACCGTTTTATGTATAACTAAGAAATATCATAACTAAGCATTGCATGTAAAAATGTGATGTTTCTTTTACAAAAGAGTCCCGCTCACTCTTGCTTCTCTCCATATTGGTAACAAATATAGTACTGTACGTGTGTCGGGTCCATTTATCCTTTGATTGGGTTAAAATTCCAGAACATCGTTAATTATTACACATTATAGTTTGATGCATATTGGTCCATACATTTCTGTTTATATAACAAAGAAACGAAATACAAAATAGATTTCAAATCAAGTAATAGTAATTTGTTTTCCGGTGATTTTGTTTTTGGGGTGCATTTAGCAGGAATTATTGTTCGTTAAGATTTTGGTCATTTTATGTAATGTTTTCAATTGTAATAATTATAAACGAATAGCACTCCATTGTTCGGACCGAATCCTCTAGCGTGCACAATGCTTTCAAGTGAGGCGCCATTTTGTTTTTGATAGTTTGTTCGAAATTCTGCATGAATTGTGGCGCCAAATAGTGACCTAAAACCAAATTTCCTACTCTTCAATGGCTATTTCAGTTTTTTTTTTTTCGACAATTGGTTTGCGAATAATAAACGAATATGCAAGACGTTTTGACCGCCTCTCGTACATTATGCAGTTAGATTTCCATATAGATTTATATATAGATTAACAGCTATATAGAAGATATCAATATACAGTAAATTGCTGAATAATTCTCTATAACAATTAGTTTATTTATTCATGCAAACATTGCTCATTTATTTATTTTTTACGGTAAAATAAAATTCGGAAAATTTCAGGGGTTAGAGCAATGCAAGTGCCTCCTGCTAAAATTGTATTCGCCGGGCATCTTATTCTCTTCATGAAAAAATCATCTTCACCGTCACTTTCTTCATAACTTTCGGAATATGACGATTCACTGGTATCAACGGACCCCATGGTTACAGAAATAATAAGAGCGAATGCAGCAATTGCCAAAATTGTTTTTTTCCACTTGTTACTCATGTTGACCATGATAATTCTAAAAAGATAATTTGAAAGGAACATGTAATACATGCAACTTCAAAAGTAAAAGCAATTACACTCGTGTTTAGTTTTTTTTAGTGACCGATACCAAATATTCAGTCGAGGATAACTTTTTTCACCCTAATATCTCTGAAGTATTAGTTTTGGTGCACATTTCAGGGTTAGAGCGTAACCTATACTCAAATTAGATCAGACTGCAAATAGAAATTTATAAACGGCTTTTCACAGTTTTACAATTAAATTTCCGTGAAATTCGTATCTCATCACGTTATGATATTGGCGATTTTCAATTTTACTTTGTGCCATATGAACAGTATACTTCCATAAAGAAATAATTTCGGATAATGTAAGTTACTTGTGTATATTTAGTTTCACTTACCGTATGGTAACTTCTAGGCTTTCGATGGATATTGAACTTTTAAAATGCTTCAGTTGTGTTTTGTTATACTATCATGGCATATCCTGTTTAATTTGGCAGGCAGTGCAGTCCAGGCTGCTAAAACGCACAACAGCGGAAGTTTCTCTTCCATGTATGTTTTATGTCTTATGTTTGATCCAAAATTCTTAGAAGTCAACACGTGTCTCGTATTGCAACAACACTTGAGAAAGAGCTTTGTTTTGGTTAACAATTTGTGAATTCAAAATTGCGATTTGATAAGTTGTTGTTTTCATCATTTGTCATTACTTCTGGAAACTAATTATTTTAAATAATCTGCCTTCTACCTTAGATAAAAAAAATTGACTATGTAAACTATAAGTAAACGAGTTATTTGCTTTAAATGTTATTGTTTGAAAGACCTAATTTAAAGTAGTAGAAAAACTAAACTGCATCGATGTAAATAGAGGGTTTGAGCCATCCAATGTTAACGAAACGATAACGGTAACGATAACGAGAAACAGCTCTGGCGGTCCGGAATGTCAAGGAATACCCTATGCGAAACATGGCATTCCAATGCCATTCCGGGATTCAGGCGCTGTTTCTCGTTAACGTTGTCGTTATCGTTTCGTTAACGCTGGATGGCTCAAACTCTTTATTATGTAAAAACAACAACGTTGTGAAGAACAGCGATCATCTTGTAAATCATTTCAGGCAAAATTATACGTTTCTTAAGACCATACATATAACGTTGTTTGGCCGTACGAACCAATGTGTTTTGATATTTGCAGCTACATTGTATATTAGGAGAATTTAGGGATGGTCAGACAGCTCCAAGTATCGAAGTTAGAAGATATCAATATACATTAAATTGCTGAATAATTCGCTACAACAATTACTTTTACAATGTTGAACGTGAAAAGCATAAACTGCTGTTACTGAATATTGTTGCTCTAATTACACATATTGAAGCCGCATATCCATTTAACTACCAGTACAATGTGGATACTTTAGGGCAGGGTAACTTTGGGCCAGTTATCGTGGGCCTATGCATCATTTTGATTGTGACACCTGTTTTGTGTTTTCGCTTTTGTAGTTACACTTTCATCTTGGGAGGAAAACTAAAGCCGCTGTTGATTGAAACAAGTGCCTTCACTCTTATTCATATGAATGTCAACACTTGAGTTTCTGCAATTTTGGTCATTTTATTCAGTATTTTCTTATTAACTCTCAAAGTAAGACAAGGGTGTTTTTGTTTTAATTTTTCTCGCGGAAAGGTTTAAATCTGCTGGCAACCTTGATTAGGGCAATATTCACGTTATTAGTATGTATTGTAACGGTCAGGCCATTTGATAAGTCACAGTATTAACTCCAGACATGGACATTAATTCCCATACATTGCATATGGCCATATATGTTTTAAGGCATGTAGTAAGTTTCTTATATGGAAATATACTGGACATTTACGGGACTGGCAAGTTTAGCCCTATAGAATTTGGTCACTAGAAGTTTATGTTCGAAAAACACCTTGACCCAAAGTTTCCCAACAGACTGGGGTAACTTTGGAACAGAAATTGGTTTGAATTTTCCTGCACCTGCTAATTAGGGATTAAAATGTATGAGATATTCGGAACGAAGGGGGTTTATTCCATTTGAACTGGTCAGTGCCGAGTCATAAATACTGCATACTTTTTCAGAATTCCAAAATACACCAAAACTGGCCCAAAGTATCCACATTTTACGGTATATGAATTTCGGGATATTAAATTCATAACAGGCAGAAGATAAGCACGACTTTTTATTAAAACATTTGATGATTTGTCATACATAAATTTATTTATTCATGCAAACATATTGCTCACTTTTTTACTTTTTGCGGTCAAATATTGCACGTAAAGCTTCAGGTGTCAGAGAAACGCAAGAACCCCCTGATGAAATTGTATTCGGCGGGCATTTTATTCCTATCGTAAAGAAATCGTCTTCGAAACTTTCCGATGATGACGATTCACTGGTATCATCTGACCCCATGGTTACAGAAATAAAGAGAGCGAGTGCAGCAATTGCCCAAAGTGCTTTTTTCCACTTGTTACTCATGTTGACCATGAAAATTCTAAGAAGATTATTTGAAAGGAAAATTTAATACATTCAAGTTCAAAAGAAAATTCAAACTGAATCATTGCCAAAGTGGTTATAGCGAATTTCATTGAAGCTTTATTAAGGACTATTTGACTTTTGTATGTCTTGCAAACATCCCATGTGTTGTCATGTTAAGGTTAATTTTAAGAATTTTTTTTATAATAACAGTTATTAATGACCAAAAATTGTCAGTTTGCATTAGTGTTGTAAATCATTTGCGAAGGAAGAAAAAAACAACTTGTATTACCGTGTATTTAGGACCTGGAAAATGGAGGACGTGGGCAGATCCTACAAAAAAAAATTACGGTTTAGGTTTTCAATATCTTAATACAGAAAGTTATGTTTTTAAAGTCAAATATGACAAAGATGGATCATAAACTGCACGCATTTGTGGAGAAATCAGAAATAGTACCAAACTAAATTTGCGATACGTTATCCGTCAAAAAAGTAATAACGAAAGTCTTTATAGTTTTAGTGATCGATGCCAAATATTGAGTTGAGGATAACTTATTTCACCCTATGCTATCAAAATTGACTTAACGAGCATTGCAATCTACTTAAGTTATCATTTTAGTGCAAATTTCAGGGTTAGAGCGTAGCATACTATACTCAAATTAGTGCAGACGACATAGTATACAATTTTATAAACGACTTTTTTACGATTAAAATCAGTGAAATTCGTATATTTTCACACTATGATAAAATATGCACATTTCATTGTATGAATTATATTTGAGTTTTGAATCTGATTTTGTTGCATATGAACAGTATACATCCAGAAGAAATCGTTTCGGATAAATGCAAGTTAGTTGTATACAATTTAGTTTCACTTACCTTATTTGAAATCAAGAACTCGACAGGAATGGTAACTGCTAGACTTTCGATTGATAATAGAGCTTTTAAAACTCTTCAATTGGTTTTTTATAATACTATCATGGCATTTCCTGTTTCAATTGGTAGGCAGTGAATTCAAGGCTATTCAATCACACATCAGCAGAAGTTCCTTTTCCCTGTATGTTTCATGGTTAATCCAAAATTCTTAGAAGTCAACACTTGATCCGTATTGTAACAACTCTTGAGAAAGACATTTAATGCGGGATATTTTTGTTTAAAAAACAACATAATACGCCTATTATAACAATTAGTGAACTAAAAATGGCGAATTTTATTAAGTTTTTTAAAATAATTTACCATTATGTCATGAAATTAATTATTATAAATAATCTTCCTTCTACCTTAGCTACTTATCTTTAAATATGAGCAAACGAGTTTTCTACTTCAAATGTTATTGTTTTAAAGACATAAAGTAACAGAAAAACAAAACTGCACAGATGAAAATTGGTAAACAAAAAACCGTTGTTGTAATTAAACAGCGATGTGAGTCAAACTTTTTAAACAATCGCTAATCTGCCTTTAATATGTGCTGTAACTGCAATTCATATGGGCTAACAACTGGTTAACAATCATTCTTAGTGTATGTAGCTTATAGCATTTAATCATCTTTATTATCAAATTTAAACTGCTCTTTTTAAAATTTAAAATAAATTTCTTTACAAAGGAATAAATGCAGTATCAATTGACATTTTTATTCTTTTAAATTAGCGTACATTATATGGCATTTGTAGTAATAGATAAATTGACTGTTTTTCTCACCAAGTTCATTCTTATTAACAATGTGAATCAATAACATTTATTTCTATGTTAAAAATAATCATAGCGATAATTAGTATCACACGCCATATTAGAAGTAAGGATATTTTTAATTTTCCAAGCTTTTGTTATTTATGTTCCAACTTTTCGAGGCTTAATGGCATCGAAAATATTAATTGCGATATAAGTCATGAATTCCGCATCGATTTATAGCTGCATTGATGAAATCAAGATCCTGCCAAATTGACATTATCTAAACACCTACTCAACGTGAATACGTGATGCAATATACCCAATGAAATATTAATTTCCTGGCATTGTCACGATTCGCAGAAAATGTTCTTAGAAAATTATATTTAGAATACGTATTAAGGTGATGATGTAATGATTTTTAATAAACAAATTAATGTAATTAAAGCTATTGCTTGAACATTTACATGTTTCTTACTATATCACACATTAATTCTTATAAGCCAGGAATACAATCGTCATCTGACAATATTTGATCATCGGGACATAAGAAACCCAGCACATTATGAAACCCTCTAGAGATATCTTCAAAATCTTATAAGATTCTAATTCACTTGGACTCATGTTGGACATTGGAATCTCTAAGAAGACCTATTTGACATTTTTTTTTCATCATTTCAACAGCAACTATGTATTTTAAATGATTGACAATAAACTCTTGAATGAATTCTGCAAAAAAGTACGTGCCTCTTTATGAAATTCAGTAACTAAAAATTTTGTGATTTGACAATTGTATATCCTCCTAACAATTTCCTGGAATCATGCCGCCATTTTAAGAAATTCAATTTTTAACATTTTCAGTTTCCAGTAATAACCATTCTGGCTGCTATGTTTATACAGTAATCCTACAGATGACGTTTAAAGATTCTGATTATTTACGCTTTTCGCCATTTACATTTCTTATAGTAACTGTAAAAAATCTTTCAATGAGAACTGTGTATCTATGAACACAAAAACAGGTTATACTTGAAGCAGTGTCATCCAATGTGACTTGATAGACAGTGCTATTGCAAAAGTCCTATCAAATATCAATTTAAATTCCGTTTTTTTAACCTACGTGGGCAAACATTTGTTCAAAAACCAAACAAGCAAAATAATTAACTACATTTTGAGATTTTTTTATTATACGTTTTATATTTAAAGTTTCTTAAAATGCCTAACGAATTTGCATTCTAATAATGTCGATCTAGTCACCCATATTGATGCAAGATACAAAATGAAATACGTATTTCTTTTTATTGCCCCGAATGGTATAAAATACACACAGTAAATTGAATGTAGCTGAAAAACTAAACATGTTCCTTCTACTGTCAAAATATCGGCCTGCGCATTTCGATTGTTTTTATAAATTTGATTAGTTTATTCATTCAAGAATTGCTTATACAATTACTTTTTGTCATCAAATATTCCTTTAGGTATCTCTATGCATCCGTCATCTGATGGCATATAACCTGCGAGACATGTAATTTGTCTTGGGTGAAATACATCATCTTCACCTTCTTCAGAACTGCTGGATAATGATTCGCTGGTTACATCTGTTACCATAGTTACAGAAATGATGAGGGCGAGTGCAGCAACAGCCCAAATTGTTTTATTCCACTTGTTACTCATGTTGACAATGAAAATCCTAAAATAAGATTATTTTAAAGGAAAATGTAATATGTGCAACATCAGAAGTAAATGCATACGGTAACCCTTACCAAAGTGGTTAAACAATAAAATCCATTGTAACGAAATTCGTTGAAGCTTTATTAAGAACTTTTTCAGTTTTTGTATTGCAAACATTTGGCTGTTTTTCAACCCATATATTGTCATTTTAAGAGTTTGCTTTTGAGAGAAACTTTTAATAATAATCATTAGTAATGACCACAGATTACTCTTTTGCAGTAATTTTGTATATCATTTGCTAAATAAGCAAAAAAAAACCTCACAGCATTACAGAAATGCATGTGGCGTTTAAGGAAATACGTGCATTACCGTATTTTCTGGAACAGGAAAAATGGAGGACGTGGCCGGAACCTAGAAATAAATCATTGGTTGATAAGTTCTCAATATCTTAATACAGAAAGCCAATATTTTTAAAGTCAAATATAGCAAAGATGGATCATAAACTGCGCACATTATAACATTTATGGGAAAATCAGAAATAATAACAAACTAATTTTTGCTATACGTTTTTCGTATAATTGTTTCACTATAATTGTTATATTCGTGGTTACTTTTAGTGATCGATGCCAAATATTGAGTCGAGGATAACCTCTTTCACCCTACTAGAAAAATTGACTTAACGAGTATTGCAATCTGCTGTAGTAATAATTTAAGTGCAAATTTCAAGGTTAGAGCGTAACCTATACTGAAATTAGCGCAGACGGCATATACATTTTTATTTACGTACGGCTTATCACAGTTTTACGATTAAATTTCAGTGAAATTCGTATTTCATCACATTATGAACAAATATGCACATTGCAACGTATGAAGTATATATTGGAGATTTTTAATCTGAGTTTTGTAGCATTTGAACAGTTTACATCGTAAAAGAAATCGTTTCGGATAAATGTATGTGAGTTGTATACAATTTAGTTTCACTTACCGTATTGCACTCGTCACTGAGTCGTCAGAAATGTTAACTGCTAGACTTTCGATGGATAACTGAGCTTTTAATACGCTGCAATTGGCTTTTTGTAATACTATCATGCCATTTTCTGTTTAATTTGGAAGTGCGGTCCAGGCTGTCCAATCCCAAATAAGCGGAAGTTCTTCTTCCCTGTATGTTTTATGTTTGATTCAAAATTCTTAAAAGTCAAAATGAGTTCTGGGGCTCTATGTGTCTCAGCATATCTCGCCCGAAAATTCTTAGAAGTCAACACTTATTCCGTATTAATTGTAAACATTATTTATCATTACGTATTGAATCTTCCTTAAATAATCTTCATTTTTCCTTAGATAAATTCTTTTTGAAAATAAGCAAACGAGTTCTCTGTTTAAAATATTATTGTTTTAAATTAAGTGGATTATAAACCAAGACGTATTTAGGTGTATTGGGCAGTTATTTGTTCTTATACCAAAGAAGAAAAATAATCAAATACATTTTGAGATCTAATAGAAGTAGTTTCTCTAGCCTTTTTTAATCTTATATTATCTAATAGTATTTCTTACAATGTCTCACGAATTTGCATTGTAATAATGTCGATCTTGTCACATGTATTCATGATGATGCAATATACGCAATGAAATGTGTATTTCCTGGCATTGTCACGATTCGCAGAAAATTTTCTTAGAAAATTATATTTAGAATACGTATTAAGGTGACGATGTAATGGTTTTTAATAAACAAATGAATGTAATTAAAGCTATTGCTCGAGCATTTACATGTTACTTACCGTATCACACATTAATTCTTATAAGCCAGTAAAACAATCGTCATCTGACAATATTTGATCATGGGGACATACGAAACCCAGCACATTACTGAATCCCTCTAGAGATATCGTCAAAATTCACTTAGTTGCACAATGGTAATAGAAATGGAGTGATAAGTGATAGCAGCAACTGCCCAAAGTACTGTTTGCCACTTGCAACTCATGTTGGGCATTGGAATCTCTAAGAAGACCTATTTTAAATTTTTGTTTATCATTTCAACAGCAGTTATGTATTCTAAATGATTGGCCGTAAACTCTGAAATGAAATTCAGTGATTAATAACTTTATGATTTGACATTTGTATATCCTCCTAACAAATAACTGTTTTCAACCCATGTACAATTAACTGGAATTATGCCGCCATGTTAAGAAATTCAATTTTTGATATTTTCAGTTTGTAGTAATAACCATTCTGGTTGCTATTTTTATACAGTATTTCTACAGATGACGTTTAAAGATTCGGTTTATTTACGCTTTACGCCATTTTCATGTCTTAAAGTAACTGTATAAAATTATTATATTTTAATGAAAACTATCTATGACTACAAAGCAGGTAAATTACTTGAAGCAATGTCATCCAATGTGAATTAACAGACAGTGCTGTTACAAAAGTCCAATCAATTATAAATGTAAATTCCGTTTTTTAACCTACGTGGGCAAACATTTGTTTATAAACCAAACAAGCAAAATAATTAACTACATTTTGAGATTTCATAGAAGTAGTTTCTCTAGCTTGTTTTATTTTACGTTTTATATTTAAAGTTGCTTAAAACGCCTAACGAATTTGCATTCTAATAATGTCGATCTAGTCACCCATATTGATGCAAGATACAAAATGAAATACGTATTTCTTGATATTGCCCCAAGTCAATTAAATGTAGCTTAAAAACTAAACATGTTCGTTCTACTGTTAAAATATCGGCCTGCGCATTTCG
This sequence comes from Ophyiulus pilosus, assembly GCA_033995625.1. Classification (NCBI taxonomy): domain Eukaryota; kingdom Metazoa; phylum Arthropoda; class Diplopoda; order Julida; family Julidae; genus Ophyiulus; species Ophyiulus pilosus. Next base: position 10,583 of record JAUJYV010000619.1, on the reverse strand, counting down.
ATAGTTTTTATAACTTTGATTTATTTATTCATTCATGAATTGCTTATACAATTACTTTAAGTTATCAAATATTCCTTCGGGTATCTGTATGCAGATGCCATTTGATAACATATGACCAGCAGGACATATAATTCTTACACCCGGAACGATATCATCTTCACCTTCATCACTGCTTTCTTCAGAACTGCTGGATTCGCTGATTACATCTGCTACCATGGTTACAGAAATGAAGAGAGCGAGTGCAGCAACAGCCCAAATTGTTTTATTCCACTTGCTACTCATGTTGACAATGAAAATCCTAAAGGAAGATTATTTGAAAGGAAAATGTAATATGTACAGCTTCAAAAGTAAATGCATACGGTAACCCTTATACCAAAGTGGTTAAACAATATTATCCATTGTAATGAAATTTGTTGATGCTTTATTAAGAACTTTTTCATTTTTTGTATTGTAAACATTTAGCTGTTTTTCAACCCATATATTGTCGTTTTAAGAGTTTGCTTTTAAGAGAAACTTTTAATAATGACCACACATTACTCGTTTGCAGTAATTTTGTAGATCATTTGCTAAAGAAGCAAAAAACAACCTCACAGCATTACGGAAATGCATGTGGCGTTTAAAGAAATACGTGCATTACCGTATTTTCTGGAACAGGAAAAATGGAGGACGTGGCCGTAACCTAGAAAAAAATCATTGCTTGATAAGTTCTCAATATCTTAATACAGAAAGTCTATATTTTTAAAGTCAAATATAGCAAGCAAAGAGTGATCATAAACTGCACACATTATAACATTTATGGAAAAATCAGAAATAATAACAAACTAATTTTTGCTTTACGTTTTTCGTATAATTGTTTTACTATAATTGTTATACTCGTGATTGGTTTTAGTTTAGTGACCGATGCCAAATATTGAGTTGAGGATAACCTCTTTCACTCTACTAGAAAAATTGACTTTAACGAGTATTGCAATCTGCTGAAGTAATAATTTTAGTGCAAATTTCAGGGTTAGAGCGTAACCTATACTGAAATTAGCGCAGACGGCATATCCATTTTTATGTACGGCTTATCATAGTTTTACGATTCAATTTCAATAAAATTCGTAATTCATCACATTATGATCAAATATGCACATTGCATCGTAGGAAGTATATTGGAGATTTTTAATCTGACTTTGTGACATACTATGAACAGTTTACATCGTAAAAGAAATCGTTTCGGATAAATCAGACTGGGATAAATGTATATGAGTTGTGTACAATTTAGTTTCACTTACCGTATTTGAAGTCAAGCACTCGTTACTGAGTCGTCAGAAATGGTAACTGCTAGACTCTCGATGGATAATTGAGCTTTTAAAACGCTTCAATTGTTTTTTTGTAATACTATCATGCCATTTCCTGTTTAGTTTGGAAGTGCTGTCCAGGCTGTCCAATCACAAATCAGCGGAAGTTCTCTTCCATGTATGTTTCATGTTTGATTTAAAATTCTTAAAAGTCAAAGTGAGTTCTGGGACCCGAGAATTCTTAGAAGTCAACACTTGTTCCGTATTGTAACACCGCTTGAGAAACAGCTTTCGTTTTGGATATTTAATTTGTTAGAAAACAACAACTCGTAGGATAACAATTAGTGAATGAAAAATTGCGAAGTTTATTAAGTTTTTTTCTTCATTATTTGTCATTATGTATTGAAACTATAACTATTTTAAATAATCTTCCTTTTCCTTTAGATAAATTCTTTTTTAAATTTTATTTATTCAAGTGTTGCTTATACAATTACTTTTTGTCGTCAAATATACCGGGAGGTATATCCACATAGATGCAGACGCCATTAGATAAAACTTGAGGTGCGCGACATATAAATTTTCCCAGTACATCTTGAAAATCGTTAGTTGGTGATTCATTGCCGTCCCCAACGGTTACAGAAATGAGGAGAGTGAGCGCAGTAACTGCCCAAACTACTTTTTTCCATTTGGTACTCATGCCTGCCATTGGAATCCCAAAGAAGACCTCGTTGGAAAAAAATGCAATAACTACAACAGTAAATATAAATAATTGTAATAACTAAATTAAATTATTGTTTTAAAAATTGAGGGCATTATTTTGACGTAGCCTCTTATTGGCATGCATATTGTAGAATTACAACTAGTTTGTTTCGTATTAAGCATTTTTGAAAGCAGTTTTTATGATAACGCTCTGCTGGCATGGTCTCATATATGACAAAGTAAAGCTTAACTTAATTTCCAGATTGTATGAACATTTCATTAATATAGCATTATCTTTCAAAAAAATGTATTTGAACTTACCTTACTTGAAGCAAATTTTGTATCAGCTATTAAAAACTAAGTCAATTCCAGACTTCAGATGGATTTAGGAGCAGTTTGTTTGCTAGGTGCAGTGTATTATTCACTGATATTTCCACTAATTTTTTACCGTATTTAATGTAATCTCATTTTACTTTATATGTAGTGCTGTTTCTAAAGGCCAATCACAGATCTGTGTTAGTTTTGCTATTTTTAGTTTGTTTTATAAAGAGTGGTTTCTCCGAAGTGAATTTGTAGGCTATGTAGGCTAGTTGCAGGGTGGAGCAAAAGTCAACGCCACCGCACTTCTCTTAAATCGTATAGTTATATGAACATTCTGTAAATTTGGTTAATTAGGAAGTCATGTGTGCTCTAGCCACTGCGGTTCTTAGATTTTAGCTACAACCATTTGTTCACGAAAATCCACATAATAATTTGGAACCAGTAACACTTAGAACAAAGTGTTAAATCCGAAAAATGAAGAGAATGGCCTGTTAACTTGTATGTAATCGGCTGTTTTTGGTCTTCATTGGCAATTATTTAAACTTATTACAATGTTTTTTTAGGAACTGAGGGAAACGCCAAATGGTAGTTACGTTGCAGCACAGTGCTGTCGTGCAGTTAAGCGACCTGCGATTACATGTATAATATCACTATTGTGTAATAACATATTTTGCTGATATGGTTTACAGAGATGACATGTCATGACATTTTAAAAATTGACATTGCTTATTCTTGATTTAAATTTGATTTTCTTGAAACCGACCTGTTTGTGGAATTTCCTTGTTTGCATGCTCTGTTGTTTTCTTTTGGTATGAATTTCTAGGGAATCATTTTATAATTTCGAAGTAGGAATAATACTTAAAATAATAATTTCGTTTAACTTTAGGTACTTATTGTTTTTTTTGGTTTTTTTAAATAACATTTTTAATTTCACTATTTTTTGTAATGCTTTCAAAGTGCACGTAACTCACTTTTCCTTCAAACAAATTATTTTCAGAATTGTCAGTACACAGTACCTATTATTCGCTGAATCAGTTTCAGACAATTGTGTACAATTTCTTGTTGTGCTAAAACAGACCACCACACATATTGAAGTTGAATATTCAAGATTTATATGTTGTATTTAATGTGCACACTTTTAACGAATAGCAGTACGTATAGCATCCATGATTTATTCATTCAGAATGGTATTAAATACACACAGCAATTTAATTATAACGCCAAAAAATAATCACGTTCTACTATTAAAATATCAGCCTGCACATTTCGTAAGTTTTTTATAAATTTGAATTATTTATTCATTCAAGTGTTTCTTATACAATTACTTTTTGTCGTCAAATATACCGGGAGGTATATCCACATAGATGCAGTCGCCATTATATAAAACTTGAGGTGCGCGACATATAAATTTTCCCAGTACATCTTGAAAATCGTTAGTTGGTGATTTATTGCCTTCCACAACGGTTACAGAAATGAGGAGAGTGAGTGCAGCAGCAACTGCCCAAAATACTTTTTTCCATTTGGTATTCATGCCTGCCATTGGAATCCCAAAGAAGACCTCGTTGGAAAAAATGCAATAACTACAACAGTAAATATAAATAATTGTAATAACTAAATTTAATTATTGTTTTAAAAATTGAGGGCATTATTTTGACGTAGCCTCTCATTGGCATGAATATTGGAAAATTACATGTACTCGTAGTTTGTACATATATGTGGATTGCTTCGTACTAAGCAATTTTTAAAAGCAGTTTTTATGATAACGCTCTGCTGACATATGGTCTCATATATAACAAAGTAAAGCTTAGTATAATTTCCAGATTGTATGAACATTTCATTAATATAGCATTATCATTCAAAAAAATGTATTTGCACTTACCTTACTTGAAGCAAATTTTGTATCAGCTATTAAAAACTAAGTCAATTCCAGACTTCAGATGGATTTAGGCGCAGTTTGTTTGCTAGGTGCAGTGTATTATTCACTGATATTTCCACTAATTTTTTACCGTATTTAATGTAATCTCATTTTACTTTATATGTAGTGCTGTTTCTAAAGGCCAATCACAGAGAACAGTGTAGGTTTTGCTATTTTTAGTTTGTTTTATAAAGAGTAATTTCTCCGAAGTGAATTAGTAATTATAGATACATGTAGGCTACTTACAGGGTGGACCAAAAGTCAACGCCACCGTACTTTTTCTCTTAAATCGTATAGTTATGAATATTCTGTAAATTTGGTTAATTAGGAAGTCGTGTGTGCTCTATCCACTGATGTTGTTAGATGTTAGCTACAACTATTTGTTCACGAAAATCCACATAATAACTTGGGACCAGTAACACTTATAACAAAGTGTCAAATCAGAAAAAGGAAGAGAATGGTCTCTTAATTTGTATGAGTTCAACTGTTTTCGTCTACATTGGCAGTTATTTAAACTTGCTACAATGTTTTTAGGAACTGCGGGAAACTCCAAATGGTAGCTACGCTGCAACACATAGCTGTCGTGCAGTTAAGCGACCTGCACTTACATGTATTATCACTATTGTATAAGTGTACCCTTATTATTTGAATGCTTTTTTTCTGTTTTAGATAATATTGATACTCCAGTATATTGCATGACATTTTAAATAATGACATTGCTTATTCTTGATTTAATTTGATTTACTTGAAGCCGACCTGTTTGTGGAAGTTCCTTGTTTCATGTCCTGTTGTTTTCTTTTGGTATGAATTTCTAGTGACTCAACTTATAATTTCGAAGTAGGAATAATACTTAAAATAATAGTTTAGTTTAACTTTAGGTACTCATTGCTTTTTTTTAAGAAAAATATTTTTTTTAATTTCAATATTTTCCGTAATGCGTTCAAAGTACACATAACTCACTTTTTCTTCAAAAAATTTTTTTTCGGAATTATCAGTACACAGTATTTATTATTCGCTGAAACAGTTTCAGACAATTGTATACAATTTCTTGTTGGGCTAAAACAGAGCACCATACATGTTGAAGTTGAATATTCAAGATTTACATGTTGTATTTAATGTAAACACTTTTGCCAATAACGTATAACAGTATACGAATAGCATCCATGATACAATTTTTTAAGAATTGTATAAAATACTACAGCAATTTAATTATATAGTCAAAAAAATAATCACGTTGGTCTGCACATTTCGTAAGTTTTTTTTAAATTTGATTTATTTATTCATGAATAAATAAATGAAATTTATTAATTGAATGCATTCAAGAATTTGTTTATACAATTACTTTTTGATATCAAATACATCAGTAGGTATATTCGTATTTATGCAAGCGCCATATTTTTTATACAGTATTTCTTCATTTGGCATTTAAAGAGACTGATTATTTACGCTTTCCGTCATTTGCATGTCTGCAACTGTGTAAAAGTATTATTTTTCAATAATAACTATCTATGAATAAAAAGCAGTTTAATTACTTGGTGCAATGCCATTCAATGTGACTTCAAAGACAGTGCTGTTGCAAAAGTCCAATGAAAGATCAGTGCAAATTCCGTGTCCTTATAACCTACGTGTGTTAGCAAGATGGCATCTATTTCACCAATATAAATAATCTTAATTATTTAATCTCGAATATGAAACTGCATTTAGCCTCCATATTTTACAGAAGATCTCCAATCGTTCTTGATGACGACCTTCAGTATTGATGTCATGCAGTATGCACGTTGTTATATCGTTTATTGAAGACAATTTAGTTTATCTGTAATGGGCAAACATTTGTTCATATACCAAACAACCAAAATAATCAAATACATTTTGAGATCTCATAGAAGTAGTTTCTCTAGCCTTTTTTATTTTACGTTATCTAACAATATTTCTAACAATATCTCACGAATTTGCATTCTAATAATGTCGATCTAGTCACGCATATTGATGCAAGATGCCCAATGAAATACATTTTTTTATATTGCTCCTTAATGCTATAAAATACACACAGCAAATTAAATGTGGCCAAAACAGTAAAACGTTCTACTGTTAAAATATCATCCTGCACATTTCGTTAGGTTTTCTAAATATATTCCATTTATTCATTCAAGTGTTGCTTGCACAATTACTTTTTGTCGTCAAATATACCGGGAGGTATATCTGCATCGATACAGACGCCATTATGTAAAACTTTAGGTGCGCGACATATAACTGCTCCCAGTGTCTCATCATTATAACCGTCATCTGGTGATTGATTGCCGTGCACAACGGTTACAGAAATGAGCAGAGTGAGTGCAGCAACTGCCCAAACTGCTTTTTGCCACTTGGTACTCATGTCTGTCATTGAAATCCCAAAGAAGACCTATTTGGGGGAAAAATGTAATAACTACAACAGTAAATATAAATCGCAAATCTTAACCTAGTATACTGATTAATCAGTAAATAGATTATGATTGCCTGAACATGCATGTTGGATGAATTATGAAGTTAGTTTATTATTTCTTTAATTGACTTCAGCTACTTAATGAACGATTTGACTATTGCATACGATTGTATAAATGTCCATAAATTATAACTACAAGTCATATCAGTTTTTAGACAAGAATAGTTATATACAACCTATTGTCTAAGTGACGTTTTTATAAAATATACTCGTATGTGTCGTATTTATCAAATTGAAATATAGTTTAAAAATTGCATTATTTTTGACAAAGCCCGTCATTGGCATGAAGATTGGAAATTACATGTATCATATCAATATCTGAATTGCTTTATATTAAGTTATTTTTAAAAGCAGTTTATAAAATTAATTTCAATGATAAAGCTGCTGATGTGTTCTAACATATGGACTAAGTAAAGCTAAATATGATTTCCAAGATGATATGAACATTTCATTGCTATATCTTTATCATTCAATAAATGTATTTAAACTTACCTTACTTGAAGCAAATTTTGTATCAGCGATTAGAAACTGAGTCAATTCAAGACTTGAGATGGATTCAGGAGCAGTTCGTTTGCTTGATACAATGTCATTCACTGATATCTCCTCTAAATGTATACCGTATTTATAGTAATCTCATCTGACTTAATGTATATGCTGTTTCTAAAGGCCAATCACAGATCAGTTTTGCTAGTTCCTGTTTAATAAAAACTGATTTCTCCGAAGTGAATTTATATTTATAGATAAATGGAAGCTACATTATACATGTTGAGACAACTAATACGGCATCCGCCTAGATCCGTGCCTATTTGTTTAATATACAAAGAAAACATAACTTTTAAAGTTGTGTAGTACCCTTATATTTATTGCTTTTTTCTGTTTTAGATAATATTGCTACTCCAATATATTGCATGCAATCTAAAATAATGAAATTTTCTTATTGTTGATTTAAATTTGATTTTCTTGAAACCAACCTGTTTATGGAAGTTCCTTGTTTCATGTCCTGTTGTTTTCTTTTTAGTATGAATTTCTAGGGAACCAACTTGTAATTACGAAGTAGGAACAATAGTTAAAATAAGACTTTCGTATATTGCATGAAATTTAAAATAATAACATTTCTTATTGTCGATTTAAATTTGATTTTCTTGAAACCAACCTGTTTATGGAAGTTCCTTGTTTCATGTCCTGTTGTTTTCTTTTTAGTATGAATTTCTAGGGAACCAACTTTTAATTACAAAGTAGGAATAATACTTAAAATTAAACTTTCGATTAACTTTAGGTACCTACTGATTGCTTTTTTTATAAAATAAAAATAACTCACTTTTCCTTCAGAAGAATTCTTTTGTTTGCTGAAACAGGTTCAGACAATTGTGACGATTGCTTGGACGAATATTCGAGATTCATATGCTGTATTTAGATGTAAACACATGTGCCAATAACGAATAACAGTACGAATAACACCTATGAAATTCTATCAGACGTTTATAATTGTCATATTTTTATTAATTGGTAATAATATGCTTCTTGTTGTACATGGTTGTTAGTATAAACGTTAACAAATTGTATATTCCCGTTCATAAGATAGAGGTACTTAAAATCTAACTCCTGGGTTCAATTCCCGTGTCGCCTATACCATGACTAATTTTCGCGGTTTTCCACAAGTTGTTTCCAGGCAAATGCCATGATAGTTCAAAAAATTCTGCCGCAACCGTACTCCTTCATGTCTTCACTTCTATAATAAATTGCCAAAAAATGCAAACAAATCCAAAAAATATAATCCCAATTGTCAAGTGGGCTGAGTCCCACAATGCATATGCGCTTACTACTCAAAATCTAATCAATTGCAACGGAAGTTACACATCGATCTTGAAACCTGTCGTATACTTCACCAATTGGACATTTGAATACAAAAGTCGAAAAACGAAAAGGGTTCTCTGTTCGTCGTTTATCTTCTCTTCTTGTTGTTGCAGTTGTTTCCTCCTTTTGGTCAGCTATAGCATAGTGTTCATACAGCTCTTCACGTTGTTGTGAAAGCACAGTTTCTCCAATTTTTTGGGCTTTTTCATGTTGGTCAATTCTTCCATGTTTTTCCGTTATTGGTTTGGTATTCCAAAACCCTTCAGTTTGCCAACTTAAGATGATAATAATAAGCAAGATGTTTCCTACATGCCATTGAATCGCCATGGTACCGGATAATGTTGAAATTATTTAGATGGTCCTATTGATAGCTAAAAGGCAATAAATGGGGTTGTTAAACCACTGACAAAAATCTCTATGAAATACTATTATGCTTCATAAAATACATCGTGTATTTAATTTATAAAAATAATGTCGTTTAACTTCAGAAGTGCCCATTAACTTGAATATCCCTTGTTATATCATATTCTCATGTAATTTTCTTCAGGGTGTTGTTATAATCATGAAGAAGTGCCACGACATCTTATAAGTATAGTAACACTATTTTTAATTTATTCAACTGTTTGAAAACTGTTCCAAATAATTCTTGAATAATTTCTTGGTTAGTTTAAAAGACAATCGTTAGAGGAGGAATAGAATTCCCCTGCCTACAAATGGTCGGAACAAGTTCATACTTCAAACTGGTTACTTTTCACCTTCTTTAGTTTGTATAGTTTTTACAGCTATTAAAGAAATATGTAGTTTGTGAGAATATGTTTACTAATTGAATCAATCATTCATGCTAAAATCTTGTGAGTTGAGTAAGAAAGATCAGCGAAGCTCACATATACATAGTACAAAAAAGAGTTGTTTTAAAAAAGAATCAAAGTTAGGTTTGATGCTTGAAAATAGGGTTGAACTTACCTGAGAACATTGACCTTCAGTCGTGGATATCTGTCTACCTTCAAAGGTAATACGTAGATGTTTACTTCGCAACAACCGGACTACGACTACACTTATTCTTCGTTGTTTTTGCAGATATAAGAAAGGGTTGAAGGACAGGAGTAAGAGGGGTCAAGACCAAAGCTGAAAACTATTCACAAGTACTGATTTATAATTATAGCAATGGCCCTTCCAGTTTAAGCATTATTAGAGTTCACATTCGTTTAGATTGTACTTTTGGTACTGTTTAAATTGAGTTTTATTGCTATTTTAAAATTGTTATATTAGTGTAATCTATGGTCGACGTTATATTCTTACACGAAATACTTAACATTTGTCTGTCCTAAAACCGTATTTCTTAAATATTCATTACAATTTTAAGTGTGATCCAAATGCTGTCATATCCTCCTTGTGGACAATAATTGATTAAATACAGTCATTTTTACAATTATAGTATTTTATTATAACAAGCCATACCAGTCACAACTCAACATGGAATCGAACATAAAAATCATTCAAGTGAATGCATCGAAATACACCGTTGTTGACTTCTATCATAAGATTGATTTGCAGGGCAACGTGGATTAAAAACGGCTTGTTTAGGAGGATCCTTCGTAGTTGTCGATATTGTTGTCAGTGGGTCAGTTATTTCTATAGTTTCTTCCAAAGTCTCACTTTTTTCATTTTCTTCTGTTATCGTAGGCCTACTTGAAGTTTGGCAGATTAGCAATATGACGATTAGACAGACGGATGCCAAATGACACAGAAACTTCTTGGAATGCGCCATTTTAGGATTCAAATTTCTGGGCCTATTGGAGAAAAAAAAAACATGATTCCTGTGAAATTCCATACATACAAATGTAACGTTTATTACAGGTATATTTTAAATATTTAATCATCATGTTTAGGTAAGCATAGCTTGGTTACACAGATATGAATATTTTATATGACATTCAACAAAAACATTAGAATTTATTACAGTGGATTCCGCTTTATCTGGACACTGGTTAATCTGGGCAGCCATTTATTAGGGCCAAATTGTCAAGAACAA
>JAUJYV010000618.1:0-33773 GCA_033995625.1 Ophyiulus pilosus | reverse complement strand
TGCGAAACAAACGCTCGTTAAGCGAGTCATTTTTAAAAAAATTATATTGCTCGTTATGCGAATCACTCGTTATGCGATGTGCTCGTTAAGCGAGGTTCCACTGTATTATATTAATACAAAACTATTTCTTACATTTTGCAAAGCCTTGTGTACGTTCCTCTCTTGCAATTTTCTTATCTAGAGTATGTAAAATTCTAGTTTGGGAATTAAAAACTTCCGATTTCATAACATTTTAATTTCTTCTTCAAGATGTGGCAAACAGTGCCTTGAGGAGGCCGTTACTTCTGCGAATCCGGGACATGATAAGCTTGTTTGAGAGGCCCTGCCTGATAATAGAAAACGACCGTTTGAAACCTGAGGAAAAGCCACGAAAATTTTTTCGTACGAAATATTTTGATAACACCATTGCCTGCATTGCCCAAACACCTGTAAAAATACTCTTCAGTCAGTCTCAAGGTTAGTGTAACTCACACTTTTCCTAATATGTACTCTGAATGAGTTTAACGCCTGGTTAACATATAGGGCACTTTTTTATCCTTTTGCAGAAGAAACTGCCGAAATTCTAGTCGATCTTGGCAGGCGTGAATTCCGTAAGGGATCAGCAATTGATGTCCCTTTGGAAGTGGATGAAAATAAGGCCAAACATCTCAAGTTTTACCTCAGCTTGCCAAACGTCAGCTACATCATCTGTTTAAACTTCTGTGCCAACTTTACGTCCATCATGGAATTTCTCAACAGGTTAGTTTGCTGTAGATACTTTTTATTATTATTTTGACAATTTAGTGTCTCAGTTTTTGTTTTGGTTACTTTTTTGGCAAAGAATTGTTGTCTATTAAAACTGTATGGAAAAAAATATTCCAATTAGCTGATAAAATTTGTTAATTTTCGATTGTTGGGTACAAATTTAGATATTATATTGAAAATCAACTCGATTTAACTATCGCTTTTGCAAAACATTCGAATCTATTGTGTGACGTACTCTTATTTATGATTTGAGATTAGTGGTGAAGTGGAAATTTGTGTTTGCATATAACTAATTCGTAACTAAATTGAGACAAAGTTGAAACATCCATTTGCAACTTTTTTTTTCAATGTGACTGAAAGCATAAAATTTCGAAAAACTATCCCTGCATGAATTTAACTTTTGTGGTACTGTACTGCAAGGTTACCAGCTTTTTTAAAGTTCTAAATATGAAAAGTTTTGATTTGTCCAAATTCGTTAGCGTCTTGCATAAAATATAACCGAATTAACTTCCCATGACTTTTTAATATTTTATTTCGTGATTTGTCTTGAATGAGTTGCACGTCTTTTTCAAACCTACAACCATTGGGTAAAACCAAACCAGGTCAATCTTGACCAATTAATAGAATTTTTTTTTCACCTGACTGCAACTTTAATTTTCATTTTGGTTTGTTTTAGTTCAGTGGAGCAGCTGGAGGAAAAAGGAAAGATTCCACGGTCTAGAGCTGAGCTCATTCACAAATTTTTGCGACACGAGGTCAGTAATTAAATTTGAGTCTTTAGACACAAAGCAATACTCGAAAAAACTGAGTTTAAATCTTGCATCTTAACTTTATTAACAAAAAAAATCCAGAGATTTATGAGAAATCATCATTGTTAAAATTGTAAATAATTGTATTTTGTTTTACTGTTTGTATACAATGAAAGTACTGAAATTGTCAAACAAAATGTATATTTGTAATATAAAATCAAATGCGCTAGCCATTTCTTATAAAAAGCTCAAAATGCGTGCTAAAACACTGCGTATATGTTGTCTTCCAAAATGGAATGCCAAAGTTCCGGTGGTAGCTGCCAGTGCAACTAAAACACCGGTTTTGGTTTTTGCAAGCAGCTGAAAATGTATTAAGGTATTAATATGACACCCGTACAGTTACTTAAGTATGCGAGTTTCTGCCTTGGCATTTGCTAATTATTTTAGATACCTTATCCTGCCATTTTCTATTTTCAATGCAAAGATGATAACGGGTTCGGCTGAAAGTCACCTAAAAATATGTAAAGATTACACACATTTTTTAGAAATATTATATATTTTATATATGCTAAAAAGTAATATTTAAAAAAAAGGATTTGGAGATGTTGATCGTTTGTGTAGAGGTTTCATCGGTTGTATGGAAAATGAAAATCAATTATTAAAATGGCCAAGAATTTGTAAATTTTACTGTGGATGATTTTTCTCTTTTTATAATTTTATATTCCAACATTTTCTCCAACTAAAAAAGTTCCAAACTTTTCTCACCGTTGTGTAAAGCGGCACCCAAACTGTTGGCATGCAACAGTTTAGCAAGCGGTCAACAAATTTTCGAATGAGGAAGGTCTTGGTGTTCACTAAATGACGCATCTGCAAACGTGTCAAACAAGATTTTTAGAATAGTTTGTTTAAGGACCATAACCAAAAGTCAAATGTTTCCGCGTTCACCTCGATATAATTATACAGGGCCAAGTCGCAAATCGCTTCGGCATCTACGTTCCGGAACGCGCTAAATGCTGGCAGCACTCGCTCTGAGAAAAAAATGCATGTTTCAAAACTATTGAAAATAAGTTACTAAAAAACTATTTTCTAATTCCAAACAAATCTAAATTTACCAAAATCACATCCATGTTCATCCATTAATTGGTCAAAAATAATGCAATCCTCAAATCCCTGAAACGGAGAAAATAAAACTTAATTTTCCCCAGATTTTCTTTCTTATTTTTAATGAAAAAGGTCAACATACACAATTCATTCCTTGTCCATAAAATGGGACCATCGCGTGAGCAGCATCACCCATTATAATAGCATTTTTCTTGATGTGGTACGGATTGCACTGCAGAAATCAATGAGTATTAGAAAAGTCATGATCAGTTAAAAATTTAATAACAGAATATATCTAATTTACCTTGACCGTTACTAAAGGTGATGGCTTAATTGCAAAGTAATCTTTAACTAGCTGAGATCTGTAATTTGTTTATATGATAAATGTGAGCTCAATAATTAAACAAATGCCAAAACTGCATTTAGAATTAACAAATGTTATGCTTACTCTCCCAGGAGGGGGACTGCATCTGGAAAAGTTTTCTTAAAAAAGTCCAAAACTTTCGACTGGGTGTTCAGTTGTTCAAAGTTATTGAAGGGCATAAATAAAGTGACTGTGTAGGTATGGTCTTGGTTTGGAAGAGCAATCATCATAAACTCATTGCGTGGCCATATGTGAAGATAATTTACTTCCATGGCAAACTGAAAATTCAAAATTATCTTTAGTTTGTTGATCAAACTTAATAAAATGGACGATAATTAATAATGGCGCCCGTTTCATCCTCAATGAAAATGAATGTACTTTTTGAGATTATTGTTGTTGTTATGGTGGTTATTAACGTTATGGTGGTGATTGCAATTGGAAAAAATAATTGTGTCCTTTTATGAGTACAAAACAACGAAAGTTTACAAATCGGACGATAAATAAAATAGTTCTCAGGAAAATATGGTTTGTGCGACCCCTTAAAAACCGTTTCCCAACTAGCTTCATTCGTATTGTGGTGAAACATTGATGTTATGCTGGAAAGCATGTCATTGGGGATGATAACAGGTGTATGCTTTCCTGCATGACTTCAAATGCTTCACTACAATACCAATTAATTTAGTTGGGAAGCGTTTTGTAAGGGGTGGCATTTTATTCTCGATCCAGAACAACATGAACAGTCATAGCAATTAGTGTCCAAACACAGATTAGGATGATGGGGGTTATTCAAAGGTACAATACTTACATCGCCACTTTTTGTGGCTGGCATGCATAATTCCAAGTATCCATGCTCGATGTATTTTTGACTAAAATTAAAATGAGGTTCCTTTAGCATCTGCCGTCGCACTGCTGAAAATGCACCGTCAGTGCCGACAACCAAATCTGCTCTTGCCGATATCTCTTCGCCTTCCGTACTACACAAAAAAATCTCATTATCCACTTGTGTCGAATCAAAAGAAATTGCACGTTTTTTACTAAAGATCCTGACTTACCCTAAAAATGTCATTGCACCATTATTCAAGTCAGCGTGCACCAGTTTGTGCTCGAAGTGGCATTCGACATTTGGATGCTTTTCAGCCGCTACAAAACACACAAAAAATACCAAGAAAAGTTGCAGGGACAGTCAGCACTTTCATGTATTTGAGATTAGCATGCGTGAATTTTAAACAAAATACATATTTTGTTCAAATCGGTTTTTACCATTTAAGATAGTTTCGTTTAAAAATCTTCGACCAACTGAATAAATGCACTGAAATAAAAAATTAGTGCATTAAATTCCACCATTTAGAAATTAAGAAAGAAATATTGTTATTGAAAATTGTCCTTTTACCTGCTTGCCAGTTCCATATGGAATCGGTCGTCTTTTGCCATCAAGATCGTGGATCATTCTAGCATACATGGGAATTCCATGATCCAAAATGGCATCTTTCAAACCAACCTCTCCTAAAGCTGTTAACCCTCTCACCGAAAGGGCCAAATTGATGCTTTTGCCTCGGACATGTTCAGACGTGCGGATATCTGAAATGTACAATTTCATCAATAAAAATAACTAAAGTGCTCCTTGTCACAAATAAATTGATTTTTGTCAACTTAATATTGGCAAGTTTTACCTGGTCTGTATTCGTACAAGTTTACTCGATATCCACGTCGTGCAAAAAAACAAGCATTCAGTGAACCAACCTGAAATAAAAATGTATGCTCTTAAATCAGTCAGTTAGTAAATAAACACCAGCGTTTAAATTGCAGGTTTTTTTTTCTAAAAACAAAGGTTTAAAAAAAGGGCGTCTATATTTGGTATTCCAAAGCGAACATTTTATCAACTTGAATTCTACTTAATTTTTCAAATATTTGCTACTCAAAATAGTTAATGTTGAATCCTAGCTTGTTTAAATAAGTAATTCATTCCATATTTTCAAGTGGTTGGTTTCATTTATAATCAGACTGCAGAGGATTAAATGTTGAGGCTTGGCTAAACAAAAATCTCGCGGTCTTATTTTAAATAAGTAAATGATAGCATTGTACATTTCATTTAATGTTTCTATTAACTGTTATTACTTTAAATCCTGTTTTGACTCTAGAAAAACCCTTTATCAACCAGGTTTATCTTTTGAATAATAAGAAACGTTTCTCACGATGATTAATAACTGCATGACGTAAAACTGCAAAAAATATCAAACCTTGGAAAATACTAGTTCTTGAACTGTTCGTACTCCTGTTTTTCTTGAAATAGCCCCCCAAATAAAGAATTCGATTATTTTTCCCCCGTTATAATTGGTATACCTCCCTGCAAAAACTTTCTTTTTTGAAAAAAAAAAAAAAACACGTTTTCATGGTAATCTTATTGTCTCAAAAAAATGCGTGTCATTCTTTTTGTTTTAACAATTTCCAAAAAAGTTATACATTGAACTACAAATTTATAATCAATAGATTCTTTATCTTAAAGAGCTACCACCTATAAGAAAACGTTTCTTTCATATTTCATGTGAATTATATATATATATTCACATATATATATATATATATATATATATATATTCACATATATATATTAATTGCCTGCAACTTATCGAGCTAATAAAGCGTATCTATCAAAATAATCTAAACAATTATAGGATCAATTCAAAAAAAATCGCTTATTTAATTATGATTCCCGATCAATATTTTAACAATGTTCACGATAAGTTGGATGAAAATACAGCATCAGTGACCTTGTTTTTTCTATAAATATCGCCTAGAATATGGCGTTGTCAATTAATATTTCAAATGTTTAACAAAATGCACTTGTTTTTGGCACCTGTGTTTTTCAAACAAATAATCTTGCAACGTATAATTTCCTCACAAAATTGTTAGAAAAGTTGTTCTTGAACCACCATTTGTTACTGTGCTCTTCTGTTTACTAATAGTGTGGTTCTTGTGCTTCTGCAGTGTATGCTATATGTCTTTGAAGGTAAAATCAACCCCTTTTCATATGTTAGTGTTTAACAGAATATCGCTAGTTATCGATTTCCTCGTTTTAATTACTCTTGTTGGGCATCTATAGCCTACTGAAATGTCAAATTGAGAAGCCATCTAATGTTTTCGCCCTAGGTTGCAATAAGGCTTCTTGGTGTGTTGATAGTTTGAATTTCATTCAACGTTTCACGCAGTTTTGTAATAAAATGCTTATTTTATCCAAATGTGCGAGTCGGTAACGGTGTTACAAGGGCAAAACCCAAGTTTCATAGTTGCAAGGACGACTTGTTTGGCTCTTAATCATTTTCAAATGATGAGGACAGAAATTAAAGCAGTTGTAATAAGCATTAAATATCCATTAGCTAAGATTTTGATACCGTTTTCGCACGTTGAGCAATAAATATCTTAATATACAAATTCACTACATTTTTTATTATTTAAGGCTGCTTTCTGACATTTGTTTGCCATTGATTTTTTTTTATTGGCTAAGAAATTTGAAATAACTCGAGAAACCCATGTATAATTAAAACAGGTTTTTAAAGGAGAAAAGCTTTGAGGTAGATACCCAAATTTGACATCCTTGATCCTTCATTTAAGGCATTACAGATGAGTAAACATGTCTTTCGAGGGATATTGAGTATTAATTACAAAATGTACCGGCTGACCTACCCCTATGTGATTAGAAACTTGAGGAGTAAACTATATATTAGGTTTCTTTTAGATTTACACTTAGATGGTTGTTATTTAGCTCAGAGAGCATTTGGTTCTTGTCCTTGCAATAAGATAATTCTACTTTATTTTCACTTTGAAATTGTTGGACAAAATGCTAATGTCAGGGTTATACTGTATAAATTGTAGCCTTCGATTTCTGCTGTTTATTTCTAATATCACGCGTTTAAGCTCTCTAAAAATAATTTCCATTAAATATCAACAATGATCTTTCACACATGCGATGGCATTGACAGCTTTATATTTTAAAATAGATGCTGAAGAATTAAGTGCAATAAATCAATTTCTATTTGCAAATCATGGATTGGATTTCGTATTAGTTGTTAGTTGAAAACTGATTTGCATAACTTAATCAAAATTAAGCGAAATGTGCACGTGCGCTTGTGAGGTTTGAATGGAATTCAAGCACATTTCTATAAATCTTTTCAAATTGTTTTTTAATGGGTTAAAACCCATCTGGTGACTTAGACGAAAATACCAATTTCCATTTTGTAATAACAAGCATTAAATTACATGTAATTAATTTGAATTTCCCTCATAAATTACTTATTTTCCACAAGATGAATTGTTATAACATTAAACTATCGAATAATCTCCCGAAATCAATTAAAATAATAATCAATTAAAATAATTTAAATATCACTCACCAGACCACCTCCTACTATGGCCACATTTGTATTACTTTGCTTATTTACTTCGTTAGTCATTTTTAATGTTTCACAGTGAACGACAGAACATACGAGTGCGGATGAAAGTTTACCCAGTACAGCAGTTGTAGAGGTTGACCGTTTCAAGGGAATGGATGCTGATTGGTAGGCAGTTTATACATGTAATTCAATATGAATTTTTTTGTAATCGGTACTCCAAATACAGGGTGATTTTGCAGTTAATGCCAGTTACAAGATAAGTTGAATTTTCACCCTTTATTTGTTTTATTTCTGGATCAATATTTAAAAATAGTGGGCATTTAATTCTGTAAATGGAGGTTTGGACACTTGAACCTTCTAAGTCCAGCAGGTATTGTTGATAAGGGGCAACCTTGACACCCTGAAGGTCCATATTTTCTTGGCCTCATTTTCCCAATCCTCTATTATCAGAATTAATCTTAAAGTTAGCGTTGTAGTCTGACAATTACTTTCGATTTTCTTGTAAAAATATGTTTTTTTGATAAATCAACAATACTTATCCAAATTTAACTGATTACATTTTTGGATATTATTGGAGGCATATTGAATTTGTAGAACTCCTGAGATCCGATATAACAGTGATTTCGAGGTCTAACATTTCACTTCGACATACTGTCGAATATGTTTTGAAGTTTTTGTATTCGTTTGGTAACTTAAATTTACTTGTTATGTAAGATATCGGGGTTCACGAGATGGGTAGTTGCGCATCTTTGATGTGCTTATACAAAAACTATGCATTTAATAGACCATATCATCAATGGGTTGAGAAATCCATTTCTATAGCAAGATTCACAATACCTTTGTTTTAACTTTTAACTTATGAATTTAATGTAAAATTAATTTATCTCTAAATGGAAAGATTCAGCTTCCAAAATTCTTTTTATTAAAAATACACCCGTAAAATAAATAACATTTAAAAAATTCAAAATCAGCCTTTTAATTTCAGAAAGGCCTACGACAAGGAGTAAGCTACTATCTAGAATAACAATAGCGTTTTTAAGCTGTTCAAATATAAGGTAGCCATTCCTAACGTGAAAAGATGTTTTTATATCATTAATATTTTGAGTATAAGTAATATTCTGGAATATTTTTTATATGAAAGTACATAATTTCTATCTAACCTTTCTTTTTTTATTTTTAAATCGTCGAAGAGGACAACAATCTAATGAATATTTTTTTAGAAGTTTTATTTGTACCTTTATGAACTCAAATACAGCTATAAATAGCGTTATTTGTGATATTTTTAACTTTCCTCATTTCAAAAAAAAATATTTAAACTAATTCAAAAAAGGGTTTAATAGATGTTTCATAACAATAGCAAGAGATGGCAGCACAGTTCTTGATCGGCATCATGTTTCCATGGAAACCAAGCGCTTCCAATATATGACGTCACGAAAGTTATATCGGAATTTTCGCCATCGTCTGCTGCTTGTTTACTTGTGGTAAACTACGAAAACAATCGTCAAGTTTTAAAAAGAAAGTTTTGAAAAACTTTGGTAATGATAATTTATATATTCTCTTAAATGTTCAAGTTGATTCAGGACCTATCGGTAACTTAATATCGATTAGACGTACGGAATTGAAAACAGCCGAAATACTCTCGTTACCCAAAGTTTAATTTTACTATTTTAGTTTAACATTTAGTTAAGTTATGAAACTTAAAAATATTGGCTTTTTTAAAAAACTAGTGAACGTAATTAAGGTCGGATTAAATATAACGACGTTTTCTTAAAAGTTTCTCAACTTTTTTATAGACTGGGTTCGAGAGTAAGTATTTGCGTCGCGCATGCTTCCCGACTCTCTTCCTGCTCGTCGTGGCCTCAATTTTGGTAAGTTTTCCCATTAGTTTTTCTTATAGTTTTCATGTGTATTTGGTATATTATCATTTAGTTAAAGCTATATAGGGTTTAGCGGTATTATATTTCCAAAAGTTATTGAAAATTACGGAGTGATAATTTGTGTTGCCAAACTTTTTTAATCATATGTTTACACATAGGACGCTCTATAGGCGTTATGGGGACGGGCATTGCATCGAAATTTAAATGGAAATTTGAGATCGCGTAATGGCACTGTGAGGCGCTGTCAGCAGGGTCATGTTGATTGCTAAAAAATTGTTTCTACTGATATTTATTAAGTTTTGAAGAAATTATTTTCTGAAATTTAATTATTTAGTGATCTGGAATCTCCACGTTGATTTTAAAACAAAAATCCATACATAAGTCATATTAAAAGTCCACAACTTTGTTATGACCTATTTGTCAAATTTAAGTCGTGTCCATTTGGATATTATAATTATTCATGCAGGTAATAGTGCATATCAGAAAAATAATGAAATTTTCATTAGTATCAATTAACAATGTGCCTTGTTATTAGCGCCACCAAACGCCATGGACTTAGTTTAGTTTTGGTGTGAGTCTTCAAGTCGATTGAACTCCTTGAGGAATTTATTTTCGTTTGCCAGATTATTATTAATGCCATCGTTATAAACTGATTTGAAGTTAATGAAGCCTGCGATAAAGTTATCAGCACTGAATAGAAGCACTGTTTCGATGGCAATATGAGTGTTAACAGATTGCAGGAATTTTGCCAAACTTATAACCTGAACTTTTGACCAGATATATTTTAATACATCGATCGCTTTCTCAAATAACTCTGAATGTAATCGACACTGTAAGTCTTATTTCATTATTATACTTTTTTCGTTTTATTTATTTCTGTCTATATACATGTTAGAATTCATTTATAGGAAGTAAATTTGAGTTAATTATAGGTACTAAAGGTCATCAGGTTAAGGAACTTGCACTAGAATCAGGGCCATTAAGTTGGTATAAAAATATTGGAAAATAATGTTCATTACACTTTATTCGTCATCCAGTTACTTTGAATTACTAAAACTGCATATACAATGTATTTATTTTCGTTTTGCAAATGTAGGTAGATGAAGGCCATGCTTACGTTTACATAACCTTGCGTAGTATATATTTGATCCAAGTGCCATACGCTGGCGCCATCTGCGCTTATGTAAACTTATCTTCATAAAAAGCATGAATGCCATGACCCTCAATGTGGCATAATTTTGGCAGATGTTAGTTAAGATATATGGCCATACAAAGTACAAATATTATAAACAATCGATTGAATAAATCTTACATTTTTAGCAAAACTCGTTAGATGTTAACCTAAATAATTTTGAAGTATTGTTTTTGAGAATTTTCTTCTGAAATAATTCTACCCTACTTTCACCATTTTACTTTTAATATAAGAGTTCAGGAATATTTCCTCACTGGAAAATTTCACAAGTTTAAATCGCCTATTAAAAATTCCTGGCATAAGTGATTGCATACAGCGAAATTAATTGTCCACAGGAAAACTGCCAACTTGGTTGGTTGCACCAGCCCAACAAAACAGGAAACTGGGAATAGGTAAAACTTTGCACTGGAAAACTGGGCACAAGCGGACAGACAAAAAAACTGCACCGTTTTACCTATTCCCAGTAATCTCTTGTGCATTGTTTAATCTAGTTGGTTGGTTGGGTGGTGTTTGGGGGCTCAAAGGGTTCCATTAATCTAGTTGGCAGTTTTCCTGTGGGCAATCGTGTTGTGTGAGAAATTGTCCATGGGTAGTTTAGACTTAAGTAGTTTTCTTTTGAGAAAATATCTCTTAACCCTTATTACCAAGAGAACAGGGTGAAAGCAGAGTAGATTTATTTGAAAAGAAAATTCTCTTAAAAATTCTCGAAGAGGTGTGTGCAATTTTACGGTGTATTTAAGGAGTTTTCCGTGGGCGGTTTAGGCGTGAGGGGTATTCCGGTGAGGAAACATCCGGGCACCGGTTATATACAATGTAGATGCAGATGTACATACCTTGCGAAATACATATAGCTTTATAACATGTTTACACTATTCACATATTACGTGTGCAATATAGAGCTAGATCTAAAATCGATATAACAAGGGTCTGAGAAGGGATTTTTTAGTGTACTCGAATCACCTTTTTTGTCAATTTCAAGACACTCTGCTTCGCGAAATTTGTGCAAATACGTTTATGCATTTGTAATGTATTTAGCAGCTTGTTGATTGTAATTTAATTTTTTGATGAAAATTTATAAGACCATGAATAATTATTTTTGAAAAGCTCGTTTTGGTTTTTCTATATCGATATGGAAGATGTACATTTATTTTTTTATCACCGATTTTTTTTTATTTGTTTCATTGCGAATTTAATATTATTCTCTTCGAATGATCAAAGTTTATTTCTACATGATCAAAAATTTAAACATTTTTAACACACCATCAACTCACACCACCCATTGAAGTTCTATTGAAAAAATCAGCTTAACCCCGACCTATTGTACTTTGCTTGGTCACTCAATATCAAAACATGAAATGCAATTGGCAAGAGCAGCAAAAATAAATGACCCCCAATGAAAACTGACCTAATTTCATATTATTTGATTCCTACCCAGTAGAGTTTTCGTTGGGAAGCAAAACAATTATTTTCAGGACCATTGTTATGAGTTAAGTTTAATGAAGTTATATATAATTTTTACAAAATGTAGCGTTTTTAATAGTTCTGCATTAAGGAATTGGATCATATTCACATTATCACCTTAACCTATAGATAAAACTGTTGGCCGTTGCGCAATGGCAACATGGATAAAATCAATCTTATTCCACTTTTTATTTACCAGATAAAAATCAGGATGCTCATTGCACATGTATCAAAAGCACCCTATATATATATGTTTGGAAACTGATCAGTCTTCAACATATCAGAAGTGAGATTAACACGCCAAAGGGCGGCTGATAGGCGTATTTAGATCCATTCACAATTCCGGAGGACTGTAGTTAAGATTATATGGAGATTGGTGTTAATCAAACATCTATTTAATCAAGAAAATGGTCTTTGGTTTCAATATAAAGGGTTCACGTTAATCTTTTTGATTAACAAAAGACGTTTAATGTTTGTTTAACAAAACTGTGAAAACATTTATTTTTCCCATTTCATAATAAATGGCTATTTCTATACAGAACTGTCACTTCAAAAAATAGTTAGCGAGACTCAAATTCATGAGAAATTAATCAGGACGATGTTGAAAGTGCAAAGGACAGTTTCGGTACAGGATTCATTTCATTAGATATACTGTAGGTCCACTATCTGCAAACATGTGTCCTATGACATTGGGGCGTTCAGCCTTAAAATGTACATTTAAACAGGTGCATTAAGTAAATATTTGGGCCAGAGGTCTAGGTCATATAGTTTAGGATTGAATTGGCCAATAATATCGCTTTGGCTTAATCAAAAATGACAAACCGTTGGAATTCCAACATGGCCGCGTCCATTTTCTCCAGTGGTGTTCAATACTAAAGGTCCGTACGCCACAAGGGGGTGCTGAACCGAATCTCATGCAGATTTTTCACTTCAGAAAACAGTTAGCGAGACTCAAATTCATGAGAAATAAATCAGGACGATGTTGAAAGTACGAAGGGCAGTTTCAGTACAGGATTCATTTCATTAGATATACGTCCACTATCTGCAAACATGTGTCCTTTGATATTGGGGCGTTCAGTCTTAAAAGCTACCTTTAAACTGGTGCATTAAGTAAATATTTGGGCCGTAGGTCTAGGTCATATAGTTTAGGATTCTATTGGTCAATAATATCGCTTTGGCTTTATCAAAAATGAAAAATCTTTGAAATTCCAACATGGCCGCGCCCATTTTCTCCAGTAGTGTTCAATACTAAAGGTCCGTACGTCACAAGGGGGTGCTGAACCGATTCTCATGCAATTTTTTCCCTTTACTAGCATGATTATTATCACGTGATTATTTTGCTCCCGTCATTAATGCCGTGCATTAAAATTGGTCACGTGATGCCGTCTGTGACGTGGCTTTGCATATGGTCCATTGAAGTAAAAAAATTGTGTTAAAAATTGGACATGTATCTGTAAAGTCCATCCAAAGTTGAGGGTTGGTCGGTGCGTGAAATGCATCGGAGTGGCGTGCAAGGGCACTTTTATTTTGCGTTCGTACTCTTGAAACGTAATATCTGTTTATGAAGCGTTGTCACACCACCATTGAACATTTTGGCTGCTAGGCAACTATATTTTTCTTATCTGGGCCTAGATTACATGGGTTACCATAGTTACCATCTCGAGCGATGCTGTATAGAAATTCCTTAACACAAGAAGGCAATTTATAACTTAATTACTGCAGATTTTTAGCAATATGCACCTTTGTTGTGGAATGTTTCCTGGGGTGATTAATGCATTTTCTTCATTCATAATTGCGTTTCATTGTTTGCTGTAAAGGATTCAGACCCTGTGGGATTCCAGAATAATGACTAAATAGTTAGTGAAATTCATTTTGACGTGATTTTCGGTATGTTAGTTGATTATTATTTATCGTTAGGTTCAGTGGTGGGACACCCAGTATATTGTGACGCATACATTTCTATTCGTCTATGCTTTTCATATACTTTACGTCTTCAGACTCCTCCAAAAATAGATGGAAAGTGGACCGAATTGGGACGTTTGTTTTTGGCTACAACACGACACATGGCAGAACTTTCTTATCTTAGAGTTAATTGTATCAGATCGACTTTTTCTCGTGATGTTTTATTGAGACACCGACGAACAGAGCTCTAATTAACATTATGGGTTATACTCTAAAGTAGCCATGGCCTCTACTGTATTTTTTGATGTTATTTTAAATGTGTACAAATACTGGCAAGTTCAAATACTTTATTTGATGTAGGTTGATTGGAGATAAATCTAAGGCGTTTGTTTAGAATGCTCTGACAGAATGGCAATATCGATTTGGTTGCGTCAAGCTGAATTGGATGCATTTGTGGCCAGTTTGCGTGGTCATTGTCACTGCAGCAGTATTTGTTAGGTCATTGTTTTCTGTGCATCAACAGATAATCTGATTTCATCGGTTTTAAATTAGTACGGTTTCAAGTGACGGCTCATTAAGTGTCTCAAAACCTCAAAGAGTGGTTTCCCTATGCTTACAGGTCATTATAAAATAAATGTTTATTGCTTGTCATTTTAGTGGAATCTCAGGTAATATTAACAAGGTGTGTCAGGGCAATAAATCTGATCATAGTCTACATCCTTTAATCACTACTGTATTTTTTTTTATTATTTTTTTTTTAAGTCAGGAAAATTCAACATTTAACTATGGTGCCGTTCAAAAAGGCCCCCTGTCCACACGCTGTCCATTTTAGCTCATATCCCCCCTTCCCACCACGTCCCTCATAGACGTCCTTAATATTTTTGAAAAGTAGGGTGTCCAGAAAATTTATTGGAACATACAAAGGCCAATCCTATAAATGGTCAAACACACGTCTAGCTGCCTTTTTCCAGATTTTTCTGATTAACGGAAAGTTTGTAATCTCGAAGGGAAATTCCAGCATAAAATTAGTGTATAACACAAATTTAGACATAATTTCAACTTTCTCGAGATTTTTTAAAATAAAAGTACATTTGGGAATGGGGACACATTTCTTCTGGTGTCCTTTTCCACTTTCAGTGACCTTTAAAACTCAATTGAACGAAGAAAAACTGAAAACTGCCATCATTAGTGGCCGTCCATAATGGCTTCCCCCCTTCCTATCCGCGCAGTATCCACGTGCCAGCAGACCCCTGCCCCCCTCTTGAGGACATCTTTTTTTTTGAATGGCCCTTATTGTATCTGGTTTCACATAGCTAGTTATCAGTTCCTACGGAAGTCATGGAATTTGACTTTTAACAGCATTCCACCATCGACAAATTAATCAATTTGGGTTTAAATCTGGATTTTAAAATACTAGTCTGAATCTGCTGTTTTCTTATGAATCTTTTGTTTCGTGTACTGTAGTATTATTTACATGTCTAGTTTTTGCTTTTTTAGTGGTCTGGATTGTCAGGGTTTTCAAAACTGCAATAGTCAGGGAAGTTTAAAATTTAATTTCTGGGGGAACCCTGTAAAAAAACTTCCCAGATTTCGCTACCAAAGTTGTTGTTTTTCGCTCCTTGGGATGGTACTGTTTGAAATTGATATTGTTAGAATTGCTTGTTTCCCCTGAAATTACAATAAAAGGTAACTTCGACATTAGTTTGTAGAAATGAGGCCAGTGCATATATACACAACACCTGTGTTTAATATTGCCTTAAATGTGGTGATGACATTTGTTGTGCACGTTGTGAGAACAGGGTTAAGCGATATATAACTATATCATCAGCCTTTATGTGTCAACTATTTTGTCGTTGACAATAAGCAGGGTTACACATGCGGTGTTTAATTAAGGATTAATCAAGCGATTCTCTGATGATACAATTCCAGATGTTTTGGGTGAGGATATTTTATTTTTCTGTCAATGATTTCAAGCATAAGCACACTTCGAAGGACTTTTTAGAATGGTTAACAGGGCGTTACTTAATGATCAGTGAGTTTCAATGTTTGGCATCCTCTCAGCCAAGGACCAACTTCATTGGAGTGCAGTTCCTTATCTGATCTATATATGTACAAAAGTTGAAAGATATCTCTCTAGCAAGGGCATGAAGAGGAGAGAAAAAGTGCATTGACTATAATCCTCGCATGTATGGTTCATGACATCCAAAACTTCATGATTAATTACCGAATTCGTATGGATGGACATATACTCAATAGTACGAATACTTTGCTCGTGTACATATATATGTGATTTACTGTAATTTTATGACACCGGTTGTGAAAGCCGAATTTCGATGCACTTTCTTGCAGACTCTTGCAACATTCGTTGTCCGAATCCTAAGATAAACGTTTCTATGACAACTTGATGCATTTCCACGATAAACAAGTCCCTCTCCATATAATTCAAATATTGATTTTCAATAAGTAAACGGTGCATTGATCTTAGAAGCTGGCTGCTTACAATTTTAATGCATATCCGGAAAAGAGTTGTGGGGCACAAATGACGCCTAGATATTGAATATGCTGCAAAAGGCACTTAGTTTAGTGTATGTGGAATTATCGTAGTGTTCTCGAATGAATGTAGATCATGTTATCAAAAGTGTCATCAGCTGTAACATTGCTTTATCTTCTTTCGTTTGTTTGTGTAACATGAAATTGCATTTGTCACTCGTAACATTTAGGTATCACGTTTATCCATATTTTATAATTTCCCATCCATCATTACATTTATGTACAGTGATACTACATTTTATCAATTATAAGGCGCAATTTTACCCCCTATAAATCATCTCTAAAAAACGGGGTGCATGTAATCAGCAACTTGAAATCATCGTTGTCTTCTATATATATGAATGCATGTGTCCAAAAAACATTTATAGATACATGTGGCTAACGATGTTGCACGTCCAGATCTATATTTTCCGTTTAGTTTTACAAATGGGAGATTCCACAGACTGAACTACCAATGAACTAACTGAACGTCATGAGTGCACATGACGTTCAGTTAGTTCATTGGTAGTTCAGACTGTGGCTCCTCCCTTCCGTAACGGTAATAATGTACCGTTGGAGGTTTGCTAAATTTCCCTACTATACCTGAAATGACGCACCTGAAACTTATTTCCTCATGTGTTTACATTTAGTGCGTTTCCCTATTGTTGTTATTAATTTGAAGAAATAACTTGTAAAAGATATTCTACAAAATTTGTTTTTTTTCTTAGAATGAAAACTTTTTTTATCTTGGTTGTACTGAAATTAATGTGCGTCTTACAATTGATGAAATGTGGTATTTTGAATATCTTTCTGCAAAGGGCACCATGTACGTTGCTATCGATATTCCCTGGTAACATTTCCCTACCATTATTCAGGGCACCAGAAAGGGAGACGCCAGTACAGTACAGACAGGGGTGGGTACAGTACCATATCAGTCATGACCAGGTCAAAGTTCTCACACATGGCCAATTTTGATATAACTTTTCTAATCGGGTGACGTCATCTGCATAATGCACATTAGGTTTTACAAGGCTATGCAAGCGTTCGTAATGTACACGCCATCTCCTCCTCCTCCGGTTTAAAACTCATTTTTGGAAGGTCCCTCAACTGGAGGTAGGACCCCATTTCGAAAAGATCCTGGATCCGCCCCTGGGTCAGATACATCGAATTAGACATGCTAATTAATTGATCGATTCATTTTTTTTCTATAAGCACGGTGAGAGTGTGATTAGCGGAAGTATTGAACCACGCCTGGGTGTATTTAAAAGGGTGCGGTTCTATTTGGGCGCTTGTGATTACCACACAAGACTACCTTACATGAATGAGGTTCAGAACTACCAGTTTTTAAGCTATGTTTTTTTCTGAAAAGGCTATGGGTGACCGTAAGCCACATACTGTATATATGTACTAGCTCATCAGTGTATGAACTGATGGGAATTAATCGATGCCATTTCCCCACCAATCGATTATATTATACCCAATTTACACCGGGGAACATAAACAAACTAAGCTATCTTTATTGCGAGAAACGCTGCCAGAACCACCATCTGTTTTCTTCGAAGTTTGGTTTGCATTTTCATGAAATTGCACGTGGCATGGGTGGATCTTAAACGAATTCTGTATGAAATCCAGTTCAATCGACGGATCGGCACGGTGCGTTTGTTTGAATACTCAAAGTCGTGATTGTATTGCCAATAGACACATTGCGTGACCAAAGGGTCAACGTTACTTCTGTTTATTTACCTTGCTGTACAATTGGCTCCTTGAATAGGTAAAATTCCAAGACATTTCATTTACGGATCTGTCAACTGTGGCATTTGGCACAGTGGGACTCATTCAATTCAACTCAGTACCCTACAGTCAGAAAATAAATGCCATATGGTGGTGGGGATCGGGTCGTACCCAATTTCAGGAGAATGCTCCTACGTCAGTAGCGACTTAGTCATCATTGTTAAATTGAATTTGGTTCCATGATTTCATTGGTTCTTATGGTTTCTGGCAGACTATACATAGTCTTGCCCTTTAAAAATTGAACCAATATGCGTCCTTTTCTTGGGTTTTCCCACTTCTTTTGGTGTTTTACATCACCGGGTCTTAAAGATTTGTGGAAGATCATTATGCTATCTGCATATTAGCTGGAATGTCCATTTATTGACAGGGCGTATCCGCTTTACCGAGTCTAGCCTTATTTGTTGGAACATGCTATTAAAGTTAACGACACCTGGCAACAAAGGGCATCGAGCACCCGAGGTTTTGATATTAAGATATAGCATCTAAGATATTGGCATCTAAGAACCAAATAGATGAAGGAATAGATGAGGGCATTGCCATCCTTCCAAAAAATTTTAGAGGAACTGTTCGGCGTTCTAACCAACTTTATTTGTAAACAATCGTGTTTAATGATAGTTTACAATGATGATTTTGGTAGAAATGTAGGTAGAAATGTTTTTTTGATTATATCTTTTCAAGTAACCTTCTATTGAAATGCAAATGTATTTTTTTTTTTTTTTTTTTTTTTTTTAATATGACGTCCTCAAATATGGCAAAAGACTGCATAATTTTGCAATTTGATTGCATTTATTTAACCTGTATCCAAATGAATAAGCCATATTTTTCCTGAAATTTACAATTATAAATAAGTACAATTCCTTAATGGCTGCTAATAAGTCTGAAATTTTGCAATTCAAATTCTGATTTTTCACAGAACGAAACACCAGAAAACTATCGAAAATCTAACATGCACGAATCATTCTTGCCCGTAGAATAAATTTCATAGAAATGTATCCCTTAGTTACTAGTGCCATTTGGCATTTCAGTCTTTTAGCCCCTAACTCTTTGATAACACATGATGAAATATTTCACTTTACCATCACCGAGCTGAATTGACTTTAGTTTAAAAGTATACACGTTGAATCTTTCCAAGCGGTTAGTTACTGTGGATTTGTCGGTTTTCCACAGTCGTTTCAAGGCAAAGACAGTGATTTAAAAACGGTCGCAAACCACTGTTTCTATTCTATTGTCCATTTCCACAATTCCCTTAGAAGCTTCACTACATGTTCTTGGACTTCATTAAATAATCTCTGTACTAGTGCTAAGCCAATCAATCGATCATCCCATTAACTGCTTCAGACTTGATCCAGAATGTTTCAACCCGCTTTCAGTGACTCCTCTGAAATTCTTATATGGTTGTATCAGGGAAAATGTGTTATCTAAAATTGCGATGTTGTTAGAGGAAGACTATAAGAATGGCTGACAGTCATCTTCCCCACCCAATATGCCCGAGAAGGACAAGTTTAGGAGGCGGGTTGTTTAATAGTTGTTATCCGGAATTGTTTCTATTATATCCGTCCCCATCGTGCGCTTTCTTTTCACCAGTTTTCTTCATCCTGTGGCCCCATCCTCATGGGCTCCTAGGTTACCCAATTGATGATGTCCGTTGCTATGGCGACGTATCTCGGGTACCGTGGCAACGTGACGCATCTTTCAGGCCAGTTCAGCTATGGCAGCCGCCCATGCCCACTTCTCCTTCCATCCATGGACCTAGCAAGCGACTTTTTTTTAAAAATTTTGTTAGTTTCACCCGGCATTGCCTCGAAAATGCAAGGAACAATCATCGTTGTGGTGCAAAGCTCTTGGTGAAAAGATCGTGTTTGCGATGTGTGGTAAAATATGATTCCGTACGTGTGTCCCACCTGACTGACTGACTGCTCCCCCTGAAGCAACGCGGACAGGCATCCATCCCATGGATATTGTATCGGAATTAATCATTCAAACGTGTTTCAATAGACGTCAGGGTAAGCCTAATTATGATTTTGTTTCAATTCAATGTTCTGTCGAGAAAACATATGTTGCAGAAAGAAGGTGCAACGTGAATTTATCGTAGGCTTATATAGGAATGTTGTGACAAAAAAATCGGTCGATTGTGCTGTTGATCTGAGTTGTGTTGCGATATGTTTGTTGGGGAAGCGCTGGATTACACAGGTCGTGTACTGGTGTACTTTTCACACGGAAAAGCAACATACTTTTATCGTACTTTTGGCGGTGAGTGCAATATTTGTGTAGTTGACGGTATTTCCGAGGCACCCTGTGCTCACCCAGAGATCATTGCCCTGGTCGCGTTAAGTTACTTCTCCTATGCACTCTCTGGAGCAACTTGAGTTGTGTTGCATCATCTGGAGATCTCAAGATCTCGGGGATAAATAGCTTAAATAGGAATTTAAACACTTATATGACACCAATAACTAACTCAATAAAGTCGATTTTTTTTAAAAAATATCAATCATAGACATTTTTATCTCAATACAAGCACGCGTTTAAAAGGATTCGTGCTGAAATGCAATTTTTGAAAATCATATTTATTTTTAGGTTTTTCTTTTAGTAACTTTTCCCAAGATGACTTTTGTATAAAACGAGAAAATACTGCATGTCCGTGAGAAAAAAAAGCTTTCCATAGTTATAAAAAAAAATCGGTTCAAGGTGCTCAGATAGTACCTCTGCGAAAAGTTCATATAGTATTCATGGCACACCGGTTAAAACCAGCGTTTGAACATCTGTATAAGAACACGTGAGTACCAAATATGATAGGTATTTGAAAGGTCGTTGTCCTCATCTTATCGAGCTTCGTATAGTAGAAAGCCAAGAACGTAGATGTGTAGAACATTCTTAGTTAAAATCATTTAGAAATGCTAGTGTGGTACCACATTTTTTTTCACACCTTTATTGAGGCCCAGAAGGGTGCAGAACGAATTGGTGTAGAAAAAAATATATTTACACCCGAAAAAAAAAATTAGTAAAAGATAAGGGCAACATGAAGTTCATTGAACTTTTGGAATTGTCTTGTACCTAAAGGGTCACTGGGTTTCTCCTATAGCAACTAGCAAGCTGTAGTTTATCCATATTTATGAAAGTAATACCTGCGCCGTTAATGATTAGCTGCTCGTTTTGCTTTGGGATTTTCAAAAAGTTTTTCAATAGAATTTTACAGCACGAATCGATTGATAAATGTTAGAAGTTGCAAATCCCATTTTGTTCTGTATTCATAAAATGAATTGCTTCGGAAATGTAACATGCCGCATAATTAAACGTTGACCTAGTTGCTTACAGAAAACCCTATCTTCAATGTTTTTATTCACTAACTTAGTTTTGTAATCCATACTTTTTATAAGCCTTTTTTATTGGAAAATACTGAACAAAATGTTTCATTGTGATTACAGAACTTATGTTTTCGTAAGATTTCATATTCGTAGATATTTTTTAATCAAATGGCTACAGGTTTTAAAGATATTTAAGGGCATTGTCAATACTGAAACATATTATATTCTTAGGCCATGCCAAAATGGACAATCAGAAAATAATGTGTCTTTTATTATAATATTTGGTACATTTAATAATTCAAAGAATGTTTGTAAGCTATGAATGGTGGTTAATAATTTTAGCCTTAATCTGTTTCATGTATATCAAACATAATGAGTTACATGTGATGTGTTTCAGATATGACACCACATTTGAATGTTGTTTAACAACACGAAATTAAATTTTTGAACAAATTATCTAAAATTGTTATCCAGTTGAGCACGGTAATAAGTTTGCTATAAATGAGCTCAGTCAGACTTTTGTTTATGATTAAAGGTGTCTGCCAATTAATTTAAAGTTCTAGGATTTGCATTGCGATTGCACGTGGACGTGGCGTACAGGAAGTTTTTTTCTGTCATTAGATGTTGGGGGAGTTTTAATTTGAGTATCCTATACTCGTGTTAAGTATTGGAAATAACACGCTTGCCATTATATCGTACATTGAACAGTTTCAGGGCGTTCCGGTGTTTCTCATTTCTAAAAATCATGCATTTGGAAAGCGTTGCCATTGTTGTTGTTTCGGCCGTCATCGAAATTAGATGGATGAAGGATGGACGAGTTATGTAGGAAATAGGTCGTTATCACCAAGTTCCTCTTCTGCTCTATTAACATATTAGTTGTTGAGTGAATATAAAACGAGGGGAAAAAGTACGGACTTATATCCAGGGTGGTATTTGTATGACTATAATGGCTTTTGGCACGCTATGGTTATGACGTTATGGTATTAAGTGCAACCTAGGCTGATTGGGATAGCTCATACATGACGTGTATGTACGCTTTACATTGTTGATCTATATGGAAGATGCGCCTTTCAAATCTATATCTACTCGCTTAATCAGATGTCGGGTTAAGTAATCTTCAAAACAACGGCTCAAAATACCATAATTGTTAGGAATGTTTCTTGTAATAATGTCGGGATTTGACAAGATAATTTAAGATTGTACTTAAAAGCCTAAACATATCAATCGTTTTCTGATGAATTTACGAATCCTGCCAGTAGATCAGAAACTTTCATGACCTTAATCAAACTTAGTTATTTTAACTAGTAGGCATAGCTGATCCTTGTTTTAGTTAATTTTGTTTTCAGTTAAGATTATAGTACAGTAGAACCTGTCTAAAAGCATACTCTTGGGACTGGTGAAAAATATGCTTTTGGACCGGTTTATTTAATCACGGGTCCCAAGTCGGGACCGGCACATTTTATGCTTTTAGGGAGGTTATTCATTTACACAGGATGCATTTAAACAGGTTCTGCTGTAGTAGGAAAAAATTACATCCTAGAAAATATTTAAAGCTGTTCTAAAATAAACACTTGTTTTTTTAAGTCTTGTCTCAACAAAAAACATTTCATTACAAGTGCAACAAAAATTGTCATCAAATATTTGACACTTGAGTGCAAAAAATCGACTCAACTGCATGAATCAAGTAAAAATGTGTTTTGTAGACATTTATTCCTGTTTATAAT
Organism: Ophyiulus pilosus; assembly: GCA_033995625.1. Taxonomy (NCBI): domain Eukaryota; kingdom Metazoa; phylum Arthropoda; class Diplopoda; order Julida; family Julidae; genus Ophyiulus; species Ophyiulus pilosus. Next base: position 10,649 of record JAUJYV010000618.1, on the reverse strand, counting down.
TGGTTTAGTGTGGAAAGGATTTTTGCTGAATTTCTCTGGAGAATAGCCTGCAACTTGTGCGGCTACTTCTGGTGGAGTGGTCATTTTATCGAGAAACCATTAATTAACAATGTCTGAATATGTGTTCATTAAGCTCTGAAAATCAAATTGCTTTCACCCACCGTACCACAGCTGCTCAAATCGTCTGAGCTTGAGACTGAGCTGCTTCTCAAGTCCCAGATGCATACCACAGCTGCACAGAAAACTTGCCAAGACGAGCTCAAGACAGTAAAATGTGTGTCGTCTCCAGCTTTAGCTTAAGCTTGAGTTGCAGTTGCTAAAATCTCACGATCTTAAGACTGAGCTGCTTCTCAAGTCCCAGATGCATACCACAGCTGCACATAAAAAATGCCAAGACGTGCTCAAGACAGCCAAATGTGAGACCCGGCAACTGTGGCAGGGTGTCATCTCAAGCTTTAGCTTAAGCTTGAGATGCAGCTTAGACGAGACAAAGCTAGATCTGCAGCAACTGTTGTACAGGCTTTACATCCGCAGGGGTACAAAAATGCATATGTATGGCATAAATAATGCACATTTGGGTTGCTTTAAGTGCAACATTTTTCGCCTCAAGGATTCATCAGGGATTTTATGCAAATTAGGCGAATTATAAAAAGGAATAAATTGTCTACCAAAAGCTTTTTTCAGATTTTAAATCTAACATTTGCTTGCTGAGAAAAACACATTTTTACTTGATTCATGTAGGTGAGTCGATTATTTTTTTTGCACTAAGTGTACATCATAAGTATATTTAAAAGCAATATGAATAATAAAAACTTGTTTTCAGCTTTCGACAAATAATTTTGAATACATAATGTGGTTGTTGTTTCGGCTCAGCAACCACATCAGGTACTCAAAATTATTTGTGGAAAGCTGATGACGTTTTTTTATTATTCATATTGCTTTTAAATATACTTGGGATGTAGTACTAGAACATTATGTTCTCGCTTGTATTGTTCTGATGGAGTAATGTGAAGATTCACACCTGTCATGCGTATTTTCAATAGCCACAAATTTATCCCTTGTACTGCATGCATTAAAGCATGATATGACTCCCCGATTAACCCTCATTGAGCGATCTGAGCAACCGTCACTGGCGTTACCATGGCTACCCATGTAACTAACGTAGTAACCTTTTAGCTGGGAGCTACGATTCTTTGGTAAAGTGCTTGTGGTGGATTACTGTGTGTGCAAGTTATTTACAGCGTACCATTTGACTGCTATCTCACATATTGACCTGTTTTATAATCCTGTTGCATGCTTCCAAGATTCCAGTCAGATATTACTTTTCCACCGTTTTCCCCTCGAATTTTCCTTAAATGATGCTATATTTATTTGCAATGGATTTTCTTCACTGTTGATGCATGTAGATCACGTGATGTGATTGGGCCTTCTGGCAAAAAACTGCTGATGGCTGCTAAAAGTCAAAATTTGTCTTGATATAGCACTAGCTCTGATGACGTAGTATACCGCAATTTTTTTTTTAATAAAAAAGGATTTTAATTTTTGCCTAACAAACAGACCTTATTATGTAACAGACAGCATTGATTTTTTGAAAATCCAAAACCGACATTTTGATTAAACATATATTTGTTCCAAGTACTAATGTAATCAAGATGCTTTTCTATTCTGTAGAACTTTAGCAATCTAAAACATTTAAAGTACAATAAGTATATATAGTATATGTAATTTAAGAAAAGACTAATAATAAGCAAATAAAAACTTGAGCAACTTTTGATGTTTACAGTTTTGCTTTATAAAACATTTTATACTTGATATTGCTTTGATGTTCCAGAATTGTTTCCTTCGTTGCAAGAACAATTCGTACACTTTAGATTATGACCAAGAAAAACATTACATATTACATTAGGGCAAAAATGGAAAGTAATAAAAACGGCAAAAATTGCCTTAGCATATAAGTTTATGTCAAATAAATCCAATATTACTTTTCCTTATTTTTCTTGCTCTTGATCCAAAAATCGTTGTTATTTGTGGAATAAATTTCAGAAGGAGCCACATCATCCCAGATAACTGAAAGGGATATTGTATCCAAGAAATTATTTTACAAGCAAAATCGATTTATTAACTAGACATCGCAATGCAGGGAAATACGACAGTAACTTTGATAGATATTTGTATTCAAATTGATTTTGAAATTTATATCTGCGACTTTGAGTTCTAACGTTTAGTAGTACATAGTTTTGATATGAAGTGAAAAAACCAAGTAAATGTCGGTGGTTTAAAATTTCTGTATTAACGAACTGCATTCCGTGACTGCAGTGCAGTTACAATATATTTTAGAACAAAAAAAATGTATCTGTGTACATACTTTAAAAAAAATTGAACAATACTAATTCATCGTCTGATAAACAAATGTTGAAATCTATACATTTTCCACGTTGTAAAAACAAGACATCTCTCTACCTTGACAAAATATGATAAGTTAGCATCCTAAGACTTAGATTTTCAAAAAATGCATTTGCCTTTCATCTATTACCATCCAAAATTACGTATTTCATCGAATATAAGACGACATCGATTGTAAGACGCACATTAATGTCAGTGCCACCAACAGAAAGAAAAGTTTTGATTTTAAGCAAAATAAATTTCTTAGAATATATTTTACAATTTATCATTTCAATTTACTATATAACAGCAACAATAGGAAAACACTCTAAAAATGTAAACAATCTACACACGAGGAAGGAACTTTTAGGTATAATAATATTTAGAAAAATATTCTTCTGACGTAGTATATAAGTTTATTGGTCACATGCATCCAGATGTAGGAGACAACGATGTTTCCAAGTCGCTGGATACATGTATCCGACGTTTATCGCCTGGAATGTACATAACTTAACACACCCGCGATTCTAAGACGCACCCTGTTTTTAGACATGTTTCTATGGGGAAAAAAGCGCGTCTTATAATTGCTGAAATACGGTATTTAAAACGTATTTACAATATGAAAATAGTTTGCAAAAATCTGGTAAAATACTTTGCCACCAAAGTGAAAAAGGTTAAGAAATACTGCGTTAGAACGTTACGACTATTGAAAGAATGATGTATTAAAAAACACTATTCGGTATGATGCCAAAACAGATGTTTTTTCCAAGTATACGATTGAATTTCACGAAAATTTACCACACGTTCAGTTTATCCTATATATTATGCGTAGGTTTTCCGACTTTGAAATTATCTTTATCATCTGTCATTCGCCAATAGATGCATTTGCGTGTGCTTTTCCATTTTCATTATTGTTGCCTGTTTCCTACCTTTACCGTTTGCGGTTTCCGATGAAAAACACCTAGGCTAATTAGCCGTAGTAGGAGGCAGGCGCACTGGCTTCAATAGGCAGCTGCCACAAATAAAGGAGAGTAAGTTGCCATGAAAACTTGCCCAATCTAAATGACAAAATCAATAAACAGCACTACAAAGGGGATGCTAGTTCAGCAGAGCGAAAAATCGACTACTTGCACCCACTCAGGTGCTTTTTTTCTACCTACTTATTTGCTGCCATAATTTTTATATCATGCACGTCAAATTTCCATCGCTGACAATGGAATGAATGTCTGACAACGTGCTCCTCCATTGCCGTTTCCCCAAATTCGTTTGGCTAAGGCCCCAAAAGTGGCACCGTGATGTCATGGGGTTTGTTGAACCTTGGCTTGTCCCAATGGGCTAATTTACATTCAGTCGGTTTACTTCTTAGACACGTGAAGCCTTTCCAACACTCATGACATGTTTTGGATTACATATACAATTCGCGATATGTGACTGGTTTTTTGCGGTGTTCCGCAGCTGTTGCTATACAAAGTCTGGATATATATAACCAATCTTCGACTCCTAACCTCGATGTGCATATGCTGCTTAAGTTGAATATACATTTAATTATTTCGTAATGATTTATTTATATACAACGTACATCGCAATCTTATAAACCGCTTTTATAAAAACAGGAGGATAGATAGTGCATAAAGCGTAATATTTTAGATTTGCTCTGTTTTAGGCTCTTTATAAAGATTAGCACAAATTGTCATAAGGTAGAATTACTCCAGATTGGTTCCTTTGGTCTTCATACTGCTTGTTTGTATAATTTTTTTATGAACTTGGATCAACATCAGTGTTAATTTCTGTTGTTTTGAACACTGTTTAAAGCATATTAGGACTTTGAGTGAACTTCAATTTCTCATTTATAAGCAATAGCTGTTTGGGTCTAACTACGAGGCTGATAAGCGTGTAAAATTATATGACTGCTTTAAAAAGATAAAAAAGCATTACCTGATAAAAATGGGATTTTGTACGGATATCTCCGCCCTCTAATAAATGTCTGATTCCGTAATTTACTGGCTGGATTTCTATTCTTCTTTAGCTTTGCCTCCAGTTTTCACACTAATATGCTGTGGATATGGTGGAAAAACGATGCTCGTATTTTATGCAATGACGGTAATCGAGCGCTGCGTTTAGCCACTCGTGAATTAATGCGAATTAACGTGAATTTGGGCTTTTTTTTCTTCTTGCCATCTATGGGTTAATGTCCATCGTTTATTTGGAGAGTCATATTCTGCAGACGGATAATTACAGTGTCCTGCCGAGATGCAGTCCTATTCGGCCCTTTATATTTGGTTTAGCCATTTTTCTGAAATTAAAAAAGTGGACAACTAATACAATACGTACTGGGATTTCGAGAAAACGGGTGTGGTCATTTTTTTGTGATTGGCGCATTGTATGCCATGCCCCCTAATCATTGTAAGTAGGCAACCATGCGTTGCTTCCATATATCAGGAATTTGTTGCTAATTCATATGGCTTGAACTTCGTTAATCTCTTCTCAGCATACACTTAAAATCTATAAGAGTACGATGCAAAAAAAATTCACTGGATATACTTGATAACAACGTAGACCATAAATCAACAATTTTTTAATGTGAAGCAAAAAAATGATTAGGCTAAACCTAATTATCTAAGCAGATAATTCGTGTTTGCCAAGCGTGTTTTGAACAGCTTTTATAGACGCCGAGACGGATATAATGTAAATTAATGATCGAGCATCAGGGAGTTTTATTAATAGGATTGCCGATGTTTCGAAACCCGAATTTTATGATATTTTATGTAATTAAAAATGTTGAATAGTATTTTAGTTTTATATTTCAAAATTGCCTGACCTTATTTTATCTGAACATATGCTAAAATAAACCGAATTGCAAATGTTGTAATCAACATAGTTGAACATATAGTCTAGTTAAGTCAGCTGAGGTTTTTAGCGACCTAGTTAAAAAAAGAGGTAATGTGACTGTTATTTCACTCTTACTTATCCATGGTTAAACATTTCTAGTTTTCATTTAGCTTCTTTATCACTGTTGTCGGATACTAGAATTTAGTTACACGTCGATAGAATCAGTGAGCTCGAAATAGTGCCATTGAAACTGAGGATTCATCCGCATGAAAATGGGATTTGCGAAGATGGGAAATTGAAGGAAATTCGGCTTATTTGCAACGGATTAGGTGTACTTATTGACAACGTCTATTTCGAACTAATCCTGGCGAGATATAAGCCGATAACTAGGACTGACACTGATAGGGTATATAGGCTGTTAATGATTTCTTACGTGCACAGTTCAAAATATCAACAATTTCTAGACCATCGACCTGTGGTGGTGGTGGTGTTGCAACCATCCGGATCTTCCAGCAAGGCATTCAATTGCATTTAAACACCACATCCACAAGAACATAAAACGAGGGATTAACGCCAGGAATCCTCGTAGCTGCTAAAGCTTTCAATGCGAGATGAAAAAAAAAAAGAAATAAAATGCGGTTTTGATAGGAGACCGGAGTAAATACCTGCGACACCGGAGTCCAGTCCTGATCCACTCAGTTTAATGGAGGGTATACCGGGGCTTGCTGCACGTTGCGCGTATGTCTTCCAGATGTCGCTTTAGTGACATTTTTGTTATGGCGCTTATAGGCTAAGTGGAGGGCAGGCCCACTTTTTCAACCCCTAACCATTTTCACCCCCCTCCAGTCCTGGGGCTGGGACCCGTTGCTAGGCGACAGGACCGCTTGTGTTTGTAGCAAGCACGACCGCTGGCACATTGTGCCTTGCCGTATTGTGCCCCCCGAATGCCGTTTTTGTGGCCGCTTCGAAAGTTAAAAATCTGGAAATTGTGTGCCGTCAACATCATATGGCCTTCTTTAAATGTCGATGTTGTGCAACGCGATAGAAAATTTTGATTTCGGTTTAATGAAGTGATTTCGGGATCGTATCAGCTTGCCAGTAATCTAGCCACTTATGGAACTGCTGTAGCGTCAATTCCGACAAGGGCTAATAAATATAGGGTGCTTCAAAAACGTGCAAGACAGCTATTTTTTTTTCTTCTTCTTCTTCTCCTCCAAATCCAGAAAGTTTTTGACGCGGCCCTGTGCGAAAGGGAACTTCGATGTTATCAGAATCAGGTAGGCTTTGCCACATTGTTGAATGGTAATTTTGTGTGCTAACTTGTACCTTGCTTTGGATGACCTGTTTGACTCGTCATGTTGAGATGTGCTGTGCATACGCATGATCGAACTCAAGACAGTCAACCAATTAAGGAGCTGTCAACTGCTTTGGTATTGAGCAATGTTGTCTACGAATGAATGAATACAAAAGTTTGGGTTTCTTGTCATTCGCTGGAAAATATTGACTTGGGGAAAGCAGTTGTATTTGTAAAAAAAAAAATTCGCTTTAAAACTAGCATGGAGACAGCCAGACAGGAACTTTCTCCCCTGACTTTTGCGAAGGTGTATTTTTAGTCCATTATAAATCCTAGCTGACGTTTCTTCCGTAGTCATGGACACATGAAGCGTGCAAGGCCATTATGACTGGAACAGTTTGTTCTCAATACCGTACGCTTTTCTGTTTATAGCGCTTGCTCAGCTCAAGATGTATCAGGAAGTTTTAGCCAAAGTTTGGGTGCGATTTCCTTTTAACAAAACAAGAACTGTAACAAATTAAAGAAAAACGTTTCCGGACCTCCAGAATGTTTTATGAAGTTATTTATTGAGACGAAAACTCACTTAAGTTGGATAACTTGGATTACTCCCTTCTCCCAATGCGTGTGGGCCCCATTTGTTTGTTTTGATGTACGATTACGTCATTGTTTTCAGTATTACATATTATAGTGTAAGCACAGCACCGGCGGTGAAACGGAAGTGTGACGGCTAACGGCTGTGAATCGGCTTATGAGAACTTTTCGTAAAACGGTGGTCCTCCCGTTAAAAACGTTTTTTTTAACCGAGTTTAATTAAATTAATACATTTTCATGATAATTAACTTATAGTGTACTGCTTTGCCCGACTGACATGTAGGCTATACTTTGTGGAAAATTGACTCTGCCAATGAAACGAACTGCTTTAACTAATTAATGATTCAAAAGTTGTAGCTTTGCATTCAGTTTTACGTAGACAACAATCAAAGTTGATAAAGGAAAAAAGAATAACAGTGATGAATAACAGTAGTTGTCTGTTTAGGGTCCGTTCAGTGTCAAAACTAATGGAAAAATGGACGGAATGCGTGTGAGGTGTGTTAATGCTTCAAGATAATTCTATGAAAAGTTAATGTATAGGTAGTAAAGGAAACTGACGGAACAGTGACGGAACTGACGTATGTAAATGGACCTTTATAAGTCGTCAGTTGACAAGTGCGATGCTCTGATTATGTAGTTATCGTAGATGCATTGTTCAAACATGTCGGAATTGGCATGTTGTTATACAAAATGAGAAATTCATGTATTACTTGGGGTAAGACCTATAGCAAAACTAGTCTCGCTTTTAGTATAGAATGCCACTGCAACATCGCATTATATTCGTTTTTTGTTTTTTTTAATGTCCGTGGGGAATTGCTATAGTGATTTTCTTGCAGATAACTGTTTTTGAACTTAGTTTTGAACAAGCCTTTTCTGCGGCAATCCCTCTGTGTTCTGGCACTGTAGTGTTTCTTCCCCTTTTTTTTCCCTCCCAGGTTGTCTCAGCAGAGCATTTTGCTCGATAGAGCTTGCTGTCTTTCCGATCGTGTTTTATGATATGACTGAAGTGTATTAACACACGTCTTTCCATTGCTGTTTGCAGATTTGCTTGGGTGGTGAACTTCACCGCCTTCAACCAGCACCATCGAGCCCTAGCGTGGCATAGCTTCAGGAGGGCCCAGTCTAGTCTGCGCTTATGGCACCCCAGCGTCAAGGCAATGAAGAAGATACGAGCATGAGGCCCAAGATTGCCACTAGCCTTGGGGGCGAGACCCAGGTCTACTTGGTGGACACGCAACCGCATGCAGAGGCTGCCGAGACGCCGTCCGGTGGCGCTCCCGTGCGCGGCAAGAGCCCCGAAGACGACGAGCTGACCAGCCTGACTTGGCTACAGGACTGCAATTTGCTGCAAAGCATTCATGTGCCTGGCGACCGGGCAAAAGGGCAGGCCTCCCAAAACGGGGACGGAGGCCATGGCCCACATGGCGCCGAGGAGGACGACGACTACGAATTGGACGGAGCTGCCTCGGGAAGCTCCTCCCCCGTCTCTGGAGAAGTGTACAACCCTGCCGTCCACATCTATGCCAAGCCTCCATACTCGTTCAGTTGCCTCATTTTTATGGCCATTGAAGATTCGACGACGAAGGCGCTTCCGGTGAAAGACATATACACGTGGATCCTCTCCCATTTCCCCTACTTCCAGAATGCGCCCACCGGTTGGAAGAATTCGGTCCGACACAACCTGTCCCTCAACAAATGCTTCCTGAAAGTCGACAAAGGACAGGTAGGGCATCACATAACGAATTCGTGCTGTTTTTTCAGGTCGTCTTGAGTACTTGTCTTTGTGATCAGGGACCTTAAGTAACCATGGGGCTTACTGCATTCCCAGAGATGAAACATGGTTTTGTAGCCACACATAAAGTGTCACGGCCAAGTATCTTGTAAAAAGTTCCACAAATATTCTCATACTCATAACTTTCTTTAAACTAATATACCGATAATACAAATTTTAGTTTAATATTTTTAAGCTATGTAACCTGTTGAATAGTCCCGTTATTTTTATGAAAGATTTTTGAATTATATTTATTTTGACCTCTTGGTCTTCATGAAAGGGTCTCTGGAAAATGACTCACATTCCTTGTTGAAATCTGCATGGAATCTGATGAAGAATGGCCCAAATCTTCAATTAAAGATAGAAATGACAGCCTTGACAGGCTGTTGTGGTACGTGCTATGTTATGATTCCCAAGTGAAGTTGGTGTAATTTTTAAACAACTTTTTTTTAGAACCATACCAGACTTGTAAAACATATCGTTACATGTCTCTTTAATGCTTTTACATGAACTTCTTTTAATTATTTAATTGACTTTTGGGAATCATGAAAGGATTTGCAATCTTATTCCATGCATTGTTTTGTGGGTTACATAGACTCAAAAATCTTTTAAGGTTTTTTTTTTCCTCTTAATTGTTGCAAGGGATTCGTACAACAGACAGTGAATTAAAAGTTCTTGTTGGAAATAATTAAATTGCAGTATTCACCCGATGTCTTAAATTCCGTTAATGGGAGGGCCTTTGGATGGGACACACCAGCACATGTCACAAACAGGTCTTCCTCACACTCTGCCATTCGTAAATCGATCTGTGCCAAGCCATTGTCTAGGTAACCGTTGCCATGGCAATTGAAGCCGTGATTTCAGGATTGATCCCTTAAACGAGGATGCATGTCATGGATCAACACTGAAGGCGTGCAATTGCAGAGATGCTTGCATTGTATGCCGATTTGAGCCGAAATCCCCGTGACTAGCTGGTTTACAAGTGAATTTGTCACCACCGTGCCGTGATGGCTAAGAAATCCATGGGCTTTCCGAAAACCAAAGCCGTTCAATATACCATAGCCGAAATTGAAAGCGGAAGGTATAATAAAACTGCAGCCATTGTAATGGTTGTTGGTCGGGTTTGCCATCCGCAGTTTAAGATCTGAAGTGTCAATTAAAGAGCATATTGCCAGCATATTGGATGGCTGCTTTCGCAACGTTCTTTTACTAAACTGTTGCAGCTTAATGAGACATTCTGTAAATTGGCGTTGATAGTACAAAAGCTTTCCCAATTTTTGGGACTTTTCTGGTAAGGAACAGACGCCTTTTTTCAAACTCTGTATCGTCTGGTCAGTGACAGAACACAGCATGGCAGACACAATGAAGGTCTAATGATTAAGATTAACCATTGAGCATATGTTTAAGATTAAGCATATGCTATTTTTCATGATATCATGCACTAGTAAAATGCATTCTAACTGGCTGAACATACATTCTAATATCTTCTATATATACGAATATATGGAATTTCAGGATATATACAGATATTCATGCATACTGTACTTTAGCTGCAGGACGAACTTTAATGAAGTTTTGTTAAGAGATAATTCAACTTAGTACCCTACAGTCAGAAAATAAATTCCTTATGGTAGGGGGGAGGGAATAATATAGCTAAAATATGATTGTTCTTCGACCCCATGTAGTAATTTTTTTTAATGTAGTAGGGTCATTCCATGAGTAACGGAATGACACTTTGTACAACTAAAATAATTGCTGGTAGCCAGCTGTTCAATGCAGTTA